>JARHVA010001319.1:0-192500 GCA_037957365.1 Torreya grandis
ATAAGTAATGTTTTTTTTGTTATTATCGATTCATTCATAAATTTCATTTCAAGTAAATTATTTATTATTATCTACATACTTTTGTACACATGGAATATTGTTTATTTCTTACTATACATAATTATTTTCAAAATTATTACTATTTTTTTATTATAATTTTAAAATACAAATAATGTTGTATTTTTTTATTATAATTTTGTTGACCACCATATAATTATATTATATTTAGATAGATTATTTCCATGGAAACTTATAAATGGTTAACATGTTGTAATTAATGCATGCCTTGCACTTTCAAGTTTTTTGATATAATTTCAAATTTTATTTTTCAACTGCAAATGTGAAAATTCAATTGTTGTTATTATCATATCCTAGTAAAAGAAATAATCAAATTCTCTTCTTGAAAGATATATATATATATATATAATATAAGAAACCTAATGAGAAGTCAAAAATACTTATATATATATATATATATATATATATATATATATATATATATATATATATATTTATATATATACATATACATATACATATATATATATATATACATATACATATATACATATATACATATATATATATACATACATACATACATATATATATATATATATATATACATATATATATATGTAGATATATATATATATATATATATATATATATATATGTAGATATATATATATATATATATATATAAGTAAGTATTTTTGACTTCTCATTAGGTTTCTTATATTTTTTCATTATATTAAATATTTCACATACAATTTATTAATGACAAACTTTAAAATAAATAATTGATACTATTTTTTTATGTATATTGGATTATACATCATTTCAAGAGAATTATTATTTTTGAAATTAAACCTGTAGGTGTTTTCTCCTCAAAATAGAGATCAATGGTGAGATTATTATGCATATAAACACAAAATGAAAAATAAATGCCTTTAAGTAGCCATCTACATTTAACTATTTATAATCAAGTAGTACTTCCTAAAAACCAACGTGAAGATACACAATTTTAATCCACCACCATCCAATGTATTTTTCAATATGTTGTGTGTATTCCTTCAAAAATTACCTTATCTTTTCCTTGCAAATCCATATATGAAAATTTTCAAACCATATATAAATTAGAATTAACTACAAATCAATTATTTTCAATAATGGTGAATATTTATTGTCTCAAACATTCAAAATGTTATTAAAGGATAGGTATACCAATTATCCATTAGATACCTTAAAAATAAAGTCATTTGTATCACTTTTTTATATTCATTATAATTCCAACATTGTAAATAAACATGAGTTTTTTGGTTAAAGGGTAAATCAATTACCAGCTATTCAACATGGTCTATATGCATGGAAAAATATCCAGGCATGAAAAATTAAATATTAAATGGGGCATTCATTTGTTATAGATATATTTGTTAATGAGATGGCCATTGCTTATCCAAATGAAATAATATGGACTCTATAGAATAGCCTTTAGTTTCATGAGGAATTACTCAGGATGAAGAAATCTTTATAATAATAATAAATCTAATTTTTTCGGTGAAACATGTATATATAGGCCAACACAGATACCAAAAATGTACCATTGGCTTACTTTAAAACATTAGTGTAATTTCAATATATCCTCCACAATGAACTAGCTAATTAGACATAATGTTAGTTAAAATATAGATTTTTCAACAAAAATATATGATTTTTATATTAACAGATTATATGTCATTAAAGCCTTATAATAGAAAATGACACATGATTCATACGACAAGGATGTCATTCTTGATGAAATTATATTTTCATCATTACATGATAAAATAACAGATGTTTCTTCCATGCTTCCACATGCATCTATTAACATTTTAGAATTTCAAAAGATTAATCCATATTTTTGGCTTTTTATTAAAGTGAAAAAGCATTTTCTAATTTTACTGGGAAATTACCTTCATCATTTTGTAAATGTAATTCCTAATACAAGAATAAAAATAGAATAGATACAAAATATCAAGTAACATTGCATGCTATGAAATCACCAACAAATGGATTGTTAGTTATAAATAAATACAACATAGAAGAATTTCATAATTTTTACATATAGTTTAGTTTATGTTCAAACAAACTATGTTCAATACCATTCATATGCATTTATATCCACTTAATTTGAATTATTATCATGATATTAAATATTATAGCCATCTTAGATTCAAATTATAATTTTTTAACTTTATGATACACCATCATACTGAAGTAACAACTAATGTTATTTTGTTAAAAAATATTGAAGACCACCTACCAATTACTATTGCTTGCCTATGCCAATGCATTTAACAAAAATAATACTTCCTCATACTTAGAAGAATAAACTTATAGTTTTAAAGAGATTAATTAGGGAACACCCAAAATATGTGAATGTCATTCCTATGTCTTTTCCACTGCCGTCAATTTGTCTACATAACTACTAATCAAAATTGATGTTCTTTTTAATCATTATCCTCAATAGGATATATAATTCTTCCATTTCCATCAACAAGTTTCTAATCCATCCAAGTGGCCTTTATAAATATATTATTAAATATATGAAATGCTAAACCAAAAAATAAAGAATGAAATATGCTCATGACTCAAGCATAGGCATCTTTACCTCCAATTAAGAATCTCCATTCCGTTCTTTATTATATTTATACATAAATATTTTAGCTAATACATATAATAAAGAGATGCTGAAATCATAAAATATGGCAATTGCATGTCGTAATGTATATCAAATCAAAAAACAAACCTTAGAATATCCTAATGAATATAAATTAGAAACAAAATTATTTTTTATAAGGGAAAAAATTATCTTTTTTGCCAATTTAAGGGTGGAGGCTGGTTTAGTCAATGATGATCTAGGAAAAAACCATATTGTTATTTATAAAACTACCACAAATTTGTTTTGTTTTCCAATATTTGTATTTGTCCAATTCAAAAATTATACAAATCCAACATGTGATGTGCATTATTATAAACATATTTAAATATCACCTATTACTCATGGTAATATTAAAAAAAAAATTGTTAAAAATGGATTTGACTATAATGATTCATAGGCCACATGTCGTAACAATGTAAAAATAAACATTAACAGACATTGGTAACACTAAGCATCAAGGATTGATTTTTATTAAGATCTCAATGGTCTCTTTTTTGCAAGACCTTTACATCTCTCATACTTTCTCTTTTCAAAGATATGCAAGAATTCAAAACAATATATATATTTAGATCTGAAATAAGAAAGAATAAATATTACATTCCATGTCATAATTTTATCTTCCTTAATTGATTCACTTTTTTTATTTCTATTCTTATCTTATTTAGTTCTTTGATTTTCTTCACACATACCTTTTAGCACTAATATAATATTTCAATTTATTTACTTTTATTTTATTTTTCATTTCACCTTCTTAGAATAATTTATAGTTTACCCACAAACATTAAATAAAATCCTTACATGATAATGTTAGTTTTATTCTTTACCATAGATTAAAATTTAGAAACAATTGAAACATCTATTTTGTATTTTCATTTACTAATACAAACATTTTATGTCATTTTATAAAATAAATTTTATATTATATAAATATTTGTAATGTTCTCATTTTCTTATTTTGAAAACACACTTAAATGATATTGGTAGTTTGATAATTCACCACCTAAAGTGTTCAAATTATACCCTTGTAATATAACTTCATGTTTAAAACTCATAAATATATTATGATTAATTTTTGTCAAAATATATTTACATACCTTAAAATAACCATTAAAAAAATTATAATTTCACTCTTACATTAATTTTTCCTTAAATATATATACAAATGTTAAACCAACTATTATAAATAAACTAATTATTTTTTATTTTATTTTAAAAACATGTACACTCTCACTCTTAAATTTTACATTGGGATGTTTCTGCATATTTGCATGAGAGCACTTACATATCTTATTTTTCATTGCATATGCTTGAATAGGAATTCACTTTTTTAGTACCACCTTATCCTTACTTTCATTGTAATCTATTTTGCACTAAAACTCAACTCTATTGTATATGTTACTCTTAATTTTACAATAAACTTCACTCTTTTTTTATTAAATTTATTTTTCCAATACCATCTACATCCCTATTTTTATTCCATGGTTCTATCATGTTGTATATTTTTGTTCTGATTTCCTTAAATTTATTTCTCCAATACCACCTACATACCTACATTATTCTCTACAAATTATGTTTTGAACTAACAATTGAAAATATTATATGCTCTACACTTCTTTTATTAAATTTATTTTTCCAATGCCACCTACATCCCTTATTTTACTCTTTTCTATTTGATTTATTTTTACAATACCACCTAAATCCTT
Source organism: Torreya grandis (assembly GCA_037957365.1). Lineage (NCBI taxonomy): Eukaryota > Viridiplantae > Streptophyta > Pinopsida > Cupressales > Taxaceae > Torreya > Torreya grandis. Next base: position 4,408 of record JARHVA010001319.1, read on the forward strand.
AATCCATTTAAAAAGATCCTGATAAACATAACAATTATATGTTCAACATCCTACTTCAATTGGATTCTATTTTATGGAAACAATATGTAAAAATGTCGAGCTTACAATATGGATAAATATGGACAAGCTTTAATTAAATAAAAATAAATCAACCCAATGCCTAAAAAATACAATAATATGATTAGAAATGATAATTAATAGGAAGCAAATGGTTATATTGTGTAACCACTTGGCATGCATTTTTTTTGCATTCACACTGCCAAATTCCATGTGATGTCTTATTTTTAGTCACGTCATTTTCATACACTCCACTTCCTTCTTCCTATGTTGGCTAGGAAATAATCATTTTTCATGTTGCATTTTTAGACTCTGTAATATACTTTTCATCTCATTTCTTTTGAGATGTGAGTTTTATAAATTTATCTTAGAAAAACTCATCTCCAACATTTTCATCACTCTATTTAGCAGCAGTATCATGTTTCTCCAACAACTTTCAAACTTTCTTACTTTTATTTCTTTTTTCTCTCTCTATCCTCAATATGTTATTGAAGCCATTATTTTAAAACTCTACCATATCTAGACTCATGGAGTGAAATATATATAAATGAGGAACAAGAATAAATAATATAGTTATATCTCATCCTCCACCATTCTAATGTTGGCTAGAGAGGAACGAACAACCACCTCATCCACTTCATTTTTTTTTTGAGCCTCATTCCTTTCAAACCTTTGAAAATTAGCTTAGATTTCATCCATATTGGCATCTTGATCAATATTATCACCCCCTTTCAAAAGTAACATAGATTTCATCCATTAGTACTAGCACCCCTCTTCCCAACAACAAGAAGTGTAGTAGCATAAGATTCCTTATTATCACCATCTTCAAAAATAAATTGATCACTTGATTGGAAATAGTGGTTTATTTTAATCATGCCAATCTCCTTCATATACCTTCATATCTATGTTCTTCTTCCCCAAGATCTTTCCAATATTAGTTGGATCAACCCTCAAAAAACTGCCAATGTCCACAATATACTGTAAACAAATCTTCAAGAATATTTGTTGCATAAATTTCTTGACTTCCTTCTCTTAGATCATAAGTTAAATATTACCCTCTACATGAAAAATCTAGAGCATGACATTGATCAATAATTCCAAAGAATTTTTGTTGCTAGCTTGGCTAAATGTGGAATTTTTATTTTAAAAAAGTTTAATTGGGTTTGCATATGCATTAGTCCAACATTCAAAATTTCATCCCATTTCTTCAATTCTCACTTCTAATTTTATCTGATTTATTTAATTCTCACTTATAATCTTCTACTCACTCTATAGGATATGTTATTACCTAGGGTTGAACATAGTTTAACCAATATGTTTTTACGTCCCTACTATCATAAAATTATATGGAAAAGGTGTTAGTTTTAGTTTGTTTTTTTTTGTTATTTTGTTTTGTTTTTGTTTTTGTTTTGGGGAGGGGAGGATGGTAGGGTGATGGATTTGAAACCCTAATTTTTACATGGATTATGTGTAAAACATATTTCTTTGGCTTAGTGCCAAGGATTAAAGGGTATCCATTCCACCAAATATACCTGGAACATAATCCTAGCTTCAACACTTTTTGATATCCCCTAGGATTTATACCTTGGTGGATGGAAAGGAAACACATTTCATGTCATCATCCTCACCATTGGACATCATAACATCTCCAAATTTTAAATTTTATTTTCTCAACACCGTCTAGCTAGCTATCTTACAATCTATGCATATATCTATAATGGAGTAGAGAGTTCATTCCACACAGGATTAAGATTTTTCTTGGATTTATCCAACATTCAAACACATATGTTATGTATTATATTAATTTAATCTTATAAATCATAAATAATAAATTACCTTTTTAAAACAAGATCATACTCTCTTATCCTTATTGACTTATTAAACACAATTATACTTCCCTATTATGCATTATGAATAAAAGTTATTGTTCTCCATATCAATATTAAAATTATCTTGATTATTTTTATATATAATAGTAGGTTGATATTTTATTTTGAATTATACCATCCATTACTTGTCTTTAAGAGTGTCTAGATTTACAATACAACTAGTCTAGGAAATAACTATGTGGATTATTGATATTAAAACACAGCTTTGTGTTATGCATGTAAACATGTGTGATTAGTGAGAGAAGGATGAATTTCCACTTGAATATATTTTAGCATACCAAAAATAACATTAAATAAAAATTAATATGGTTGATTCTAATAAATAACCTGAGTCAACTCAAGATAATCAAAATCACATTATGAATGCCCTAGAAGTACAATGCATGATTTTTTTTGGAAACTCTATGAGTTAATGATGTATATGAACCCAGCATTCATGGCTTTCTTATTATAGGATTCAAAATAATAACTTAAAAATTATAACCCATTCAAAGTGCAAATCAATATTCATATCCCTATGTTAGAATCAAAAATATATGTTGCAACACTAGATGCCTCAATTCAATAATTCAGGGCATACTTGTTAGGTAATTGATTTACCCATGTTAATAAGATCAACATTACAATGGTAAATATGTCCACTCTAGTGGTTCAATATTGGGATTCACTTATCACACATCATGTACAATATTATATTCCTATTGAGTATTATAATAATTTTATCAACATTTTAAAATAGGATTAATATCCTTTCTATTAGTTTGAGGATGAATAAATCAAGCCAAAATAATTGAATCAATAGAAAGTGTAACTAGTGGAGGACTATAATAATGGGTTACATGACTACACTACCCTCCATGATAACTTTATTGGACAACCTAATATTTTTAAGCACCTATTAGATTCTCCCCTTACACCCATGTGAAGATGGAGTTTTTGACTTCTGATTCTATATGGAAAGCTTATCACAACTTTTACAATACTAAATCCAAAACTAAGATGAATCAATGTCTCACCTCTTCATTTACAATCATGATCAAGTTATAGTATGTGCACAACTACCCATCTTAGCTTCATCCATAGAATAAAAATATTTATTACAAATGGGAATAGCCTAATAAGGTTGCATAAAACATGAAGGCTTATGTGCCTTTTAACTAACACAAAGGAAAGAATAACCCAAGTGATAAGTGGTGTTTAAGCATCATTCATGCACCTAAAAATATTCTAAATTTTTCATGAAACATTATTGACTTGTGAAATCTACACTAGGTCATACTTAAATCATAGATGGCATTGATCTAGATATTTCTTGTCTAATCACTTGAACCATGACATCAAACACTTTGAAAGAACATGATCATCTCTTCAATTAAATGTTTTGGGTCAAAAAATAAAATATCCATGTCATCATCAACATTGGGAGTTGAAGTAACATTCCAAAAAATTAAGTTCAATGCCTTGGCCTTCCTAGTGTTTCACAACCTTTCCCCTACTTGATAAGATGGTTCTAACCTAAAAACAATATGGAAGATAATGTTGATTATGACATCGCACCTCTATAATTTTGAGATATAGAAATAGGACTCTACTTATTTGACCATGAAGCTAAATATATGGTGAATTTTTTGAAATGGACCATTCATGCCAAGGACTAATTATTCAATATCTTTCATTCATCATCTAAAACCAAAGTCACATTTATCTCTACAAAACAATGCTAAAATTATATCTTACACACGAAAAAAAATTGTTATTCATGGTATATCTTGAGGAACCTCTATGGAAAATAAAAAATGTATTAGTAGTGCACAACACGTAAACATTGTCAAGAAAAAACTACTCAATAAAGTACTGAAGTGGTATGGTGAAGTCTTCACAAATATTGAAGATCTTCCAATGCATTGTGCATAAAATAACTAAATCAATTTTATTCTTGGATGCCATCTATTAAATATCCTTATCTACTACAATTGGCTTTGGGAAAATGATGAAATCCAACATCAAATATAGGAGCTTCTTGATCAAGCAAAAACAAATCTTAGATTTTCTCTTTGTAGGAGTTTGATAGTCCTTCCTCCTAATAAACATGGGACTTGACTTGAAACCTCTACATATAATATGACACACAAAAAAAAATCAAAGTGAAGAATTAGTATCATATTTTGTGCTTTTATTACCTTTTACACTAGGTCCAAGGCACTCAATACTTCACCAAGATTGACTTAAATTAGGATTATCAATAAATTTTAAGTTATATTGAAGACATCTTGAAGAAAACCTTCAAGACACAGGAGGTATTTTATGAATGGATAGTCATGCCATTAAGTTTTACGAATTCCCTTTCCAAATTAATTCACTTGATGGATGATATACTTTATCCATTCTCAAACTCCTTCATAACTGTCTACTTAGAAGACATCCTCATTTCAATAAGACTTGAGAGGAACACTTGAATAATGTTTCTCACATTGTTTACTTTATATGTAAACATAAGTTACAATCCCACTTGGACAATTACTCATTTGGAATTTCCAAAATACATTATTAGGCTACATAATTGACCAAAAAAGTGTACACATAAATCTATATAATGATGTAAAAAAAATAGGCCAACCTTATGGAGGCCATAACTTTTGACTCGTAACTCCGTTTGAGCTCTTCCACATGCCAAAATGATCGTATCAAAAAGTTTGATTCTTCCCTAAGCAGATGTATCTCCTTATATTTGATTTCAATATTTTTTGAAGCCCAAACGTGATCATCTAAGGGTCCAAAATTAATGTTTAATGATTTTTTCAAGATTTTTTTATTTTTAAAAATTATATATTTTTAGAACCGAAGTCAACTTCAATTGAATTTCATTCCATAGGATAATTTTAGTATTTAGGTTATTTTTGGAAATTTTTAGATCCATGCATGCTTACATATGAAACTTACTATAAATAGAGACTGCTAAAAGTAGACATTTTTTTTAGATTTTAGATTTTTCTAATTTTTGCATGTCAACTCTAAATTTTGAGTTGAGGCTTATTTAAGCATGGTTTGGGTTTGTAATTATTGTAATCAATCAATATGAATTAATTATGAGTATTGTTTCAAGATCTTGGCCTATTGGTAATTTTCTTGTTCTTGATAGTTTTTGGGTTCATTAAAGTCAAAGTGAATAATAATTAGAATGCTCCATGAAATATCAAAAAATTAAGGAGCCTTCTTCAAATTTCCAACCTCTACCACAGGTTTTTCCTCAATTTCTCAGATATCATGTCCTCTCAATCAAATATTACACACCAAAGCTACCTACAATTAGATTCCTACACAACAACCTATTTTTTAGACCCATAATCAAATCCTATATGTAGTGCCTATTAATTTAAATCTAGACATTACACACTACTTTGATTTTCACATCAATTCACTTGGAATAATATTCATATAGCATGGGCATCCTATCGCATACCACTATATATGCTCAATGACACCATTTAATGGTACTCCACCTATGATAAATAATTATAATCTATTATTAAATCAATCAATCAATGGAGGCACTACATTAGATGTAAGGAGGTAGTCATTTATTTTTATCAAAACCCCCTTCAGTTCCTATAGATGTAGAGCAAAATATATAACTTGCATCACAATAAATGAATGACTTACTACATTTGTTCCATATCATGATCAAGATGAATAAGGGAAAGGATAACAAGGCAACATATTTATTTAGTTAAACACCAATCCATGTGTTAATCATAGTGTTGAGCACATGCATCCATGTCTTTATAAATTAGATATCCCTCTACTCATCTGGTAATAACTTCATAGATTCCTACATCACACTCACAACTGGTAAAAATTTTAAGTTGATATACATACATGAAAAGCTTATCTACAATATTGGTCATTTTTTTACTTGATAATACACCTCTAAAATGGCTCATTTGGGAGTCACATTAAGCCAAAGTATCAAGTAATTTAGTCATTACAAAGACTATTACTACATTAATGTTGTGTTTCTTCTGGTCACATAAGAACATAGATGTGTATCATGATATCAATTATTTCATTCATTTTTACATTTTAAATCCTAAAGAAATGAAATTAGGACTCTAAATATCTATCATTACCAACCACACCCTAGGATTCCATTAAAATGGATTTTATGACTAGATTGCCCATGAAAATGCACCAAAATGATGTGGCATTTGTTGTAGTGGATAGGTTTTCCAAATTGACCATCATGTTTGATTTTAGGAAGGACATTAATTTAAATGGCACTAAAAATATTTATTTAGCCATGTATGGGCTCACTTTAGACTCCAAAACTGAATATAGTATTTGGCAGTGAACCTCACTTTGTGATTCATTTTTTATAAGTTCATTATTGGATCTGATGGATATGTTTTTCTATCAATCTATGACGTTAAATTTTTTAAAAAATGGAAAAATTAAAGTTATTGGTTTCACACTTGTTCATTTTCCTAAAAAGTACAACCATACACATGTTCACACTTTAGATGATAATCATTTGTGCATCCAAAATGCGTTCAACAAAGTTATTTATATTTATATCTAGCATAGTCTATGGTTTCAACCTATGAATCATCTTAGCATCTCCTATAGTGTACCAATTGGAATTGACCTCACATAAATAATGAGAAGTGGACAAAGAAAATATGTTTTTAATTAGATAAAAACATTTCATTATTAGGTTCATAAGTATCTCTCTTTCTCTCTCTACAAAATTACAAGGGTCATGACAGACATCACACACCTCATGAATTTTGATTTGGTGATAAATTCTAGATGCAATTCAACATGAATGCTTTCAATTTCCACACTGAAATATCAAGTCTTTGCATTATGGTTTTTACACCATTCTTCTTATATCTATTGAGAATACATTCATTCTTGATATGACTCCATACTTGGGCATGCACTTAGCATTCAATGTGTAGCTTCTAAAGCCTTACTTTCCTTCATTCCTTGAGCTAGTGATGAAACAACATCCTTGTCTTTTAGATCCTAAGAACTTATGTCTCACACATAAATAACCTATATTGAAGTAATATATACATGCACTTACCATGATACTCATTAATTTTTTTGATCTATCAATATTAGGAACAATGATAATCAATAGAAGAGGCAAAACATTTATTCACTTTACATTTATTTTCCATATTAAACCTTAAACATAATGGAGACTATTATTTCTTAGTAAATTATGAATTATCTACATGTATACATTCAAACTATATCACCATAGCTCATAGTCACATAAATCTCCTCACTCCTCTTGTTTAATTTGGGATCTTCACATTTGAGGCATATAGTTTTAAGTACAAATCCATGTGTAAATCTAAAATAGTGGCCTATATATTCTCAACATCCTACATAACTATTTTATTACAAGCAACTTATCTAATTCTCATCATCTTCGATAAGTATCATGGTATATTAGTACGTTATTCCATGCAATCTCATTCTCACCACACACTTTCTTGATAGTCAGCATAGATTCTCTAGTTTTATGCAAACATTTTGAAACACTTATATAATTTTTAATCTTGCACATTTCATGTCACAATGTTCACAATTTAATTATTACCATGCATCATGAGATTTAACCCATAGCTTCTATGTTACCATGCAAAGCTTACAATGCTCACTATTTACCTCAATATTGCATATCACTTCACAATCCCCCCATGCATAAGCCATCTTTCCCATTACTTATTTATTCTAATTATCACCACAATTTTTTACAATATCATTGCACATCAAAAATAATCCATTAACACTTTTCCACCATGTGACACATTAAAAGACACAATCTACACCCACACCATGTCAAATTATCTTCATATCATACCATGGGTTGGTTTTTAAATTTCACTTGCTTAGGAAAGATGGAATGAATTCTAACCATTTCTATAGCAACTATTTTTAGTTTTAATTGTCATCTTATTTGTATATATATGTATTATAAACACTATGATGGACATCAAAACATCTCCATATATTATATTTCACTCTATCGAAACAATCTAGTTAGCTAGCTTACAATCTATGCATCTATCTATGATAGAGTTGAGAGATCATTCCAAACAAGATAGAAGTTTTTGTGGATTTACTCTAGCATTCACCCACATTTATGTTTTATTCTTTTATAGTAGTATATGAATTATCAAAGACACATTTACTCTAGCATTCACCCACATTTTTTTTAATTCTTTTATAGTAGTCTATGAATTATCAAAGACACATTCCACTTAAAATACAAGATCTCACTCTCTTAGCCTTACTATTTTATTATACACATTTTTACTTCCCTATTTTTCACTTTAAATATAAGTTACATTTTTACATATTAGTCTTCCACTTATATCAAATGTGTTTTTATACATTTTAAGTCTAATCTTTAATTTTACATTATACCATCCATTATTTAAATTAAAAAGGTCTTATAACTCTGCATAACCAATCATGGGAACCAATATGATGATCACATAAAATATCCAATGCAAAATAAAATTAGAATAAATTATATTATAAAATAATTTTTGCTTTGTCTAAAAAATGTAGGTTTAGGATGCCACCCCTTATCCTTTCAATCTTATCCATATATTTACTATAAACTTTAAACAAAACCTATAATTCCTTGAGTCTTATGTTAGTCTTTTAACATGTGCTTTGGCACATTTTGTCACATGAGAGAGTGAATGAATATTTAAAGGGATAGAGGGAATGCTCTAATATTTATGACCTTCACTCCCAAGATAAAAACTGATCTATTTAGATAGAATATTAGATTTGGACTACCAAAACAAATATGTTTTCTCTAATTATTTTTACCTTATTACTCTTTTTTATTTCTTGGTTTTTAATTTGTTTTTTTATTATTGTTGTTATTTTTTTAGTGTCAACATTTAATGAGGAGAAAGAGGCATGGAAGGGGTTCAAATATATTCCCATTTCCCATCTATTTGGAATATTTATTTTATTATTAGTAAGTAAATTTAATAATCACTTCATTGTTATATTTCCCTTATCTTAATAAATTAAAAAAATAGAGAGACCTCTTATCCTTATGAGTGTTTAAAAATTTTGTTTTTAAATTACAAATGGTTACAGATAGGCCTTAGTCAGATACAAAACAAAATATAATGTGGGAGGCTCAAATCTTACATGCCTTGCACCCAATTCCAATCTACCAAACTTTGATGTATGTAGGAGACTAACCTTGTTGACCCCATCCCAGACACACACTTACCTTTTTCATGCCCTATTATGCTGACTCAACATTACTAGTAGTACCTAGTCCTAATCATCCATGACTTACGTCTATTAGTAAGGCCTCAAGATTGAACCTTATTTTTTATTGATGATACTATGTGTGTATTCTATCACCTTAAAAAAGACAAGATTATATAGTCCTATCATTTATTTATTTTTAATTTTTTTCAAAGTTAAAATTTAAAAGATAATCCTACATATTTACATTTTTTAATAGTAAATACACTTAAATATATGTATAATACCTATAATTTATTTATATATTAAAATAAATATCTAATCCCACATGTGTGTGTGTGTGTGTGTGTGTGTGTGTGTGTGTGTGTGTGTGTGTGTGTGTGTGTGAGAGAGAGAGAGAGAGAGTATCAAAATTAATTAATATAAATAGTTCACATTAAGAGGTTTGGCATTAGTAGGGAGCCAGGTTTGATGTGTAACCTTCATTTGAGACCCCAAAACATGAGAAAGGTAAAACTGAATTTTTATGAGGCATCTAAAGGCAAGCCTAGAATGGAAAGAGAAAGAAGAGTTTTTTGGGTCCATTATGGTCATTCAATGCTATTTTTTTTCCTAGGATCTAGGAGTGGAGAATAATGTGGAAAAGGGTCATGTTATGTTGAAATTAATTCAAGTGGTAATAGAGCATAGTTAGGAGAATTTAATTGTGGAAGGAGACTATTATATCATTATCAATGTGTTAAGGGTTAGTAGTTACACAACATGGAAGATGTCAATTATTCTAGATGAAGTGAGTGGTTTGAGGGTATATTTAAAGCATGTGGATTTTTAAAATATGCAATAGGTGGGGAATACGGTGCTTGATTGTGCTACTAATGTAGAAGTGAATCTAATAAATAAGCATAAGATAAGTTACATGGAATGGACTCCCCCATTTATGAATAATTTATTGAAAATACTATCCCAAGATGCCAAGTTGAGCATGGAGGAATTGAACTGATAGTTGGCCATAGGAAATAAAAGTGTAAATTATGGGACCATTAAGAGGAAATTAAGGGAAGAAGAAAATATATCTAAGTTATAGTTTTATAATGACTAGAAGTGTAGTGAGGTGGTGACTGGCATATGATATAAGATTGAAGAAATAAGATAATTTACTATGAGAAATCATTCTTAATGGTTGTGTGTGTCATGAATGTCTGTTATCTCATTCTAAAAGTTAGATTTTTATAATCCAAGATGGTGGTGATCTCTAGGAAAATAATATTTCTTTTAATTTTATCTTGGGAGTCAAATTAAGGTAGTGAAGAAGCATTTGGATTGTTTCTTATAGCCTCAATGTATAATGGATAAGGGCTGATATTAGATGGTGTATCTAAAGTTATTTACAAATTAGGTGACATTAACTAAATTCACTAACAATATTTACAAGAATAATCATAATCCACTAATTGGTTTGAAAAGATGTGGTAGACATATACTAAGGTCGATGAGCTAGAGGAGTAGGATATTATGAAGGTGATAAAAGCATTCATGATGGAGCCCCATAAATCTAATGGACACAAAAATGTCTTTGATTTTGCTTAGGAAATTAGTGGAGTAAACTTATTGTCAAATGTAGATGGTTCTTTCATATTACATCAACAACATTTGCATTTGGAGATGATGATTTACTCGATTAGGTTAGAGACTACAAACCATATCCATTAAATAATGGACAGGATGGTGAAATTAAAAAAAAACATATCCTTTCTAGTGGCCATGGTTAGGATGCAACTTCCACCTAAGTTCATTTTAGGCATCTTATATACTATGATGAGGAGGAATGAAGGGATAAGGTTAGTGCAAAAGATGCAAATGATGAGCAAGGTGGAGAGTGGGTTATGTGGGGTGGGTATCTATGGTGTATGGGGATACCATAGAGGTAGGTATCACACTGAGGAATGTCCATGCATTTTTTGTATTACCTATAGGAGAGACACCAGTGATGACAAGGTCACCAGATGATCCAGAGAAGAGATGAACATTATCTAAGTGGGCAATGTTCTTAGAGAGGATCTACCTAGGGCTAAGGATGACCTTATTTGATTTTTATATTTCTTAAACTCTAGAGATTTGAAAGGCTATGATTGGACTTGTGATAGTACGAGTTATGTGTCATAATTCATATGAGAGGGTACCATCATACGTGATAGCCTTGCTCCAATCCATGTTGGATTAGGGGGCATTCTAAGATTTTTGCTCTACCATCTAGGTCTAGCTCATGCATGATATGTATGGGATGTTGTCCAGATGGTGGAAGACCATGGGACTAGTAGTATTGATGAGCACATGGATATATGAGAGGTTCTTAATGTATTGGCCAATTGGGTCCCTCATGTTGTTGATGATAGGTTATCTTAAATTGATTGATGTAGATAAGACCAGGTATCATGGGTCGTACCCCGTGTGCCAATGATAAGATAATCACACAAGGAGAGATCATGTGGTATACCTATACATATATTACTATTGTAACAACCCCTCTAGGTTTGACATAGATAAATATAATTTTTTTAATACACATGTACTTTAAATAGATTGTGCTACAAGAATCTAATTAGAGATCATATACAATACTCTAACTGTAATAATTTTAATTGCAGCATGTTACATCATATATCACTAATATCTATTATCATGAGAAACACATCATAGTATAAATATAGAAAGTAATTAAAATTAACCAGCCATGGTTGATGCATACCAATAGCCACTACTCTTAATGTATAATATATAAGTAATAACATCTCTTCATGATAATTTTATAGAAATAAATACTATACAATGCAATGTACATATATAAGATACATGGCTTCACAGATCATAAGTTCTTCAGACTTTAATATTTATGACAATCTCAAGTGTCGTCTCAAAATAAGGACTGATGTGTAGAGGGAGAACATCATCTTAGTGCTTTTCTACACCAACCATAGACCAACAATCCCCCACACTAATCCAATTATTAAATGGCCCTCCCTTCATAGATGAGTGGATAATTATGGCATGGGAATCCAGAGAAAGAATATAGTACCCATGTGTTGTATGAATTCTAAAACTAAACATGTAGTGTATCATAGAAGCCCATCCTATTTCAAGATTTCACACAAACATGCAAATCATAATCATGAAATGGAAATGTCTCACTAAACATTACTTTGACCAAAGTTTTAAATAAAATAATGATCTATGAATCAATCAAAATTCATATACACCACTTGATCAAATTATCTTCATCTGGCATTGTGATGATTGTAAGATAGTGAAATTCAATTCACTACTTACTTAGTACCACCAATTTGATATGTGGTTAACATAGTATAACCAATAGATTCATATAGACTACATCCTACTAGCAATCACATAATGTGCCAAGCATAGGAATAATAAAAACATATATTTATTCCATTAAATGTATAAATGAATCTCACAAAAATATCTATCGCATAATATAAATAATAAGAAATCAAGTTCAAATTATACCACCAAAGTATAATATATATTAGGCTGCACACTCTATTTTTGTATGTAAACACAATTCAGTATTTTCTATACACTATCATAAAAAAATGTTATTCCAAAAAAGTCCATCATGCATACACTTATTCTGTCAAACATATGAATGAATCCAAACATATTAATTATAATTTATACCACCAGATATAACATACATTTAGACTGTAGCTTCCAAATAAGCAGTACACTCTATGGCATCCCATACCATCATAGTTCATTATACATGAGAACACTATATATATATATATATATATATATATATATATATATATATATATATATATATATATAGTGATGAAAATTGGTGAGTGGTACATATTGTGAGTAGATTAAAATGTATGTGTGTAGACATATATAGCATATATTAGTGCATTGTGATGTGTGCATATAAGTTATGTTTCTTCTGAATGTTAGTATGAATTTTAAACATAGTATATTCTTGATAAGTATAAACTATAATTTTTTGCCTATTATTTTGGATTAAGGAAATTTGATTCTTGAAATTGTGAGATTGATTGTTCGTGATTGAGTAGTGTTCTCATGTATAATGAATTATGATGGTATGGGATGTCATAGAGTGTATTGCTTATTTGTAAACTATATTCTAAATGTATGTTATATATGGTGGTATAAATTGTAATTAATATGTTTGGATTCATTCATATGTTTGACAGAATAAGTGTATGTGTGATGGACATTTTTTGGAATGACATTTTTTATGATAGTTTGTAGAAAATATTGAATTGTGTTTACTTACAAAAATAGAATGTGTAACCTAATATATATTATACTCTGGTGGTATAATTTGAACTTTCTTTCTTATTATTTCTATTATGGGATAGATATTTTTGTGAGATCTATTTATATATTTAATGGATTAAATGTATGTTTTTATTATTCCTATGCTTGGCACATTATGTGATTGCTAGTAGGATGTAGTGTATATGAATTTATTGGTTATACTATGTTAACCACATATCACATTGGTGGTACTAAGTAAGTAGTGAAATGAACTTCACTATCTTACTAATATCACAATGCCAGATGAAGATAATCTGGTTAAGTTATTAAAATGAAAGTATATGGTATAACTTAGTTATAGGTTATCTAAATCTTTGAAAATAGCATTACTAATTGTTTATGTATATATATCAACAATCAGTAATGTTATTTTCAAAGATTTAGATAACCTATAACTAATTTATACCATATACTTTCATTTTAATAACTTAATTTTATTTCTAGTGACTACTTCCATATGGTTATAATTTTTGTCCTCAGATACCTTAAGGCTTAATATAACCATCCATTTAGCTATAAGCTTATCATATGACCCAATGCACCTATATATGTAGTATTTTCATATGCTTGCCTAAGTCCATGAATAAATATGTTTCCTTTATATGAATAATTATACAATATAATATGTACTATATATAAGCACACATATGATATATAAATACTATGTCAATGGCAAATTATATTTCTAAGTCAAGAACTCTATATGATATTATACTTTCCTATTCATAAAATATATTGGCGATCTTTATAAGATAAGGTATACAATAATCTATTATTTCTTCATAGTTTTTATCCCTACCTAAATAGATTTCCAAATATACTTCACCCTATAATAACCCATATTATCATTGTCTAGTATTCTTAAGCATATCTACTAATTCCACAAGTAGTAGTACAAATCAATGGGAACATAAGCTTTTGTTATGAAAACAAGTTATCTTTTAAAAATCCATAAACTTAACTATAATTTATAATTAAATGATTCTATCTTTAAACATGGGGTTAACAGTCTATATTTATGTTGACATAGATTCTCAACTCTTAGTTTGCATGACTAATTGTTTTATATTTGTCCACAAAAACTTGGAGGCATACAACCTAGTACACCCATATATGTTATATATTTATATGCATAATTAAACACATATATAGATACATTTATTATATATACAACCTTTCACATATTAATTATATTTGTATTGTGTATCACATATAAGTACCCCTTAATAAATAAATACTATTTTGTCACACTAATAGTGACTTTCTACTTTTTTATACAGATTTAACAATCATAGTCTATAACTAGTATTTAACAATTTTGAAACCATGATCCTATTAAATTTTTCTCCAAGTCAATGTCCATTATGACAAACAGAGGTGGCATTCCTGATAATAAGCACCTTTTAATAAACCAAAGACAAATAGAGGGTACATTTCAAGAAACAACTTCTAATAGAAAAATTATGAAAACAAAATGCAAATGGTTTCATTTAATGCTATTAACTCTCTTGTCTACCCTCTATGTGTGCATCACATATGATGAGTGTATTCCTCATTATCCACATAATACTTCATCATAACCCTACTAAAAATCACCTCATAAGTTATATATAAACTAATTATATGTGGTACTAGTATATTTCCACATATGCAATTTATCATTTAGATACTATATAATAAGTTACACCTGAACTCATTATTTTGGAATTTCACTAAGAAAGTTTAATTACCTTAATATTTATAAGCAAATGCATGGTAACAACAACTAGGATTAAGAGTTCCTATAACTCAATATTTATAAAATAAACAACCTCAATGAGTTTTTCTTAATTATATTATTTATCAAATTTTAGTGATATAAAGGAATCCATTTCTCAAATAACATCACTTATAACATATCTCAATTAAAAATCCTTTTATTGCTAAGCTATTATCACTCATATAGTTATAATCACGTATATTCCTTGACTATTATTATATAAAAACACCAAGGATAGATTTTAGTTGAATCAATAGTCATTTCTTGACAAGCATACTGTACTAGCACTCAGGTATATCTACTAGCTATATATTATAGAGATTTATGACTATAGTTATATCTGAGTGTTTATTGGTATGCAAGTTTTATGTTGAATACCATATGGACTTACATATTAAGCATTGAAAATTTACTATAAATCACTACTTTTTAATTCATGTAATCTAGTGTATGAAGTCACTTCCTTAGCTATAAAAGCACCTCACTATCTTTAACTATACATCAAATAATTTAATTTGTTGGAATTATGGGTTTGATGTAGCTCTATAAACATAGATTGTTGCATGTTTAGTATCACTAATTATAATTCAATTATAATCATTGCATACACAATCCTAAATTTTGGGGCATAGACAACAATACTTAGGTTACTTTCATGTCATAAGTTAATTTGTTTTTCCACATTTGGGTTCTTATCTAACACATCTTTGAACGACAAGAAATCTCATTAAAATATTGTGCCTTATGCTCTTCTATCAAGTAGAACTAGAAAGATTTACAAAAAGGTGGGGAGGTTATTGTAAGTTGTAGAATTTGTATATTCATATTTAATATTTGAGCTAAAGGGTGAGGCATGACAGAGAAGTAAAATAATCATTCTTCTTCTACCATGGAGAGAAGTTAGCAATTGCATTATTAAGTTTGAATCTATGCTTAATTTAATTATATTCTTATGATGACATAGCATATTATTTACCCAAGTATTGCTTAACTTTAGAATAACAAAGGAGTGCAACATTGATTTTAATGTTGTATGGTGATTCTATGTAGATTTACAAAGTTCTCATGTTATGATAAATTAACTTAAGAAAATTACTACACTGTTAAGATTTAAGACATGTATCTCTATATATGATTCAACAAATACATTGTTATGATTGATTCTAATTTTGCCCCTCTTCTCTACTCTAATATGCACTTCCTCTCCCCTTATGCACCCTTGCTCTTCCTTTTTTTTTCCCTTATTCTCCCCATGAAAAGGGCATGGTTTTTTTTCAGATTTTTTCTTTGTTTTTTTTATTTGTTTTGTTATTATTTTATCAATATATTTATTTATTTTTATATCTTTCCAATTTCTCTTATTTATTACTATTTCTTTTTTATTTTTCCTCTTTTTCTTGTTTTTGATAATTAAAAATTCCTATATTTTACTTATTTTAATGCTAATTATAATAATTAGTAAATTCACTAATAAAATGAACATCTCTAAATGCCATGATGGTTCAATGATATATCTAGTAATTAATAACCCAAATTTAATCTAATTATTCAAATCACACAAGATAATTTTCATAAAACCATTAAACTATGCTAGCAACCATGTTTAACTATCTAATGCAAATAACATCAAAACACATTATGTTAATCATTTATTATGTATCTAACATGTGTTAGATAATGCGGTGTGTGCAAGGTTTTAGATAATTTATTTAGAAATATTCCAATATCTTCATCTGCATCACCCTCTCTGATGATACTCTCCATCTATCACACTCTGAGAGATGAGTTCTCCTACGTCAACCTCAAAACAATCAGGTAGTTAGATCATAACATCAATATATACATTCATCATAAAATATAGCTTAAATAATAAATCAACATATTTTTAATGTAATCATGTATCCTAAGTAATATTATACTATCCCATAATATCATATATCTCAAATCTTAGTAAAAAATAACCCAAATCAAATTTGTCCACTATAAATATCCACAGATACTAAAATAGTTTATTTGGTGAGGAATCAGTATGTAACATCTTTCCCCCATAAAGTTATTCATTGTCCTTGATGACTCTTATTCAAACATCAATTATGAATTAAAAATATTATTCAATAGATAAATAACATAGTATAAAGTATCAAATCAATAAAATAATTATGAAAATAACTTGAAGAACTCATCATAGTCCTTCTAAGTAACACTATTCACAAATTATTGGTCCCACATGACCCTTCACTATGGCATCTCCCTATTATGTAACAAAGGATTGTGAGTCTCACTTACTCTAAATGGTTATATCATGACCACCCCAGGGTCCAAAACTAGTAAGACAAGCCTATGTACTATATTTTTGACCACTTATGATACCTCAAAGGGTCCTACATATCTCACTAAATGTTTCACTGACTTCTCAAAAGCACATGAGGTCATCAAAAAATCCAAAACAAATGGCTAGGGAGAGTTCCACAAAATATTCTAGCCCTTCTACACATCTCTCTAAACTATAGTGTTTATCTCATTTCAAAGAAAAGTGTTTAGAGAACCTGTAAATAATGATGTGTCAAAGTTAATACCATCGATATTCCACCTAGCTCCTGATAAGTATAACATGTCAATACTTCCATTACTTTATGTATATCCTGACAAGTATAAGGATGAATAGGAATAGGAAATATTATATTTCCAATGTATACAATATTAGAAAATAAAAATTCCATAGTATACATGCATATGGCCATACAATTAAATTTGATAAGTCTATCTATCAAATCCTAGATTCAAAAAAATTCCATTGTCAAATCGAAACTTAGTAACTATCGATTCAATGTGAGACTAAATAAGATATACTCCCATATCTTCATACTCATGTTCCTAATTCACCACTCTTCCCTTAGGTCTCCATGACCTAATGATCTCCAAAATTTGTGCAAGGTTCAATGAATCACAAATCTATACAAACAAATCATAGCAATCAATAATATATAATAAATAATTCTAGATGTTCCAATACACATACAACAAAAATCATACAATCATTTTGTAATTGTGTTAAGTCACCATTAACCAAACATAACTAGTATCATATTTCATAGCTTAACCTATTCTATTATATCTTAATTAAAAGAAATAATGTTAAAATTAACATAACATACAAAGGTCAAGTATCACACCATCCTTACAACCTTATAAAAGATACAAGTGAGACAATGTCTCCTTGCTTGCTCAGCTAACACACAACAAGTTAAAAGTTTATCTCAACCCTTTTAGACTAACAAGATGTTCTGCACATCCTATACCCGAATTGCTCCTAGAAAAAGGTACATAAATGTCTCATCAAAAAAAAAATTAAGCAAGATAAGAATAATATCAATCTAATCAAAGGTATATAATATCAAAATAATTATAATAAAATTATAATTCTTAATTTAGATCCAATATAAATACATGATTCACCACTCCACATGGTCAAAGTTCATAATTTAAATAAGGTAGCAATGGAAAGTGTGACTCTAAAAATCCATAAGAGAAAGTAGTGAACTAACTATTGGTATTCTATATTGCACCCTAGCTGAGAAGGGGATTGTTCATGTCCTCTACTCAAATATAGTCCAACATGGGACTGAAAATAGGCTATGGGTCACCTATCATAGGGTCAAACCTATGGATAAGGTCAACTTCCTTCTAGATCTATCAACTAAACTAAATTTTGACTATGAAAAGGGAGAGAGAAATGGGTAACAATGCATTAAAACATGTAAAGGAGGTGGTGCAATAGAAATGTGATTGTTCATCCACTCTATCTAAGCTTATAAAAAAACTAATGAAATAAAATATATAACTCCAAATTGATATTTATGCATTAGTATTTCATGCAAAGGTTCACCAAATGATCAAAAACCTGAGGGAAGTGATGGAAAGTCCTGATTCAAGGCACTAACCATTCAATGTATCCAATTGATTAATTCAATCGAATGACATTAAACAATTAAAATGACATGCACAATAAGATAAACTAGTAGCTTGGTGAGATTCAAGATTTGACAAAAGAGAAGTTTCTACCACATATGTAAATCAATCTGACACTAACACACTATACTAGATTAATAAAATCTAAAAATAGTCCTTTATTTATCTCAAGAGCTTACAAAGATCAAATCCGGGTAGAGTCAAGTCATGCCCAAGAGAGGGATTACCAAGCTATTTTCAAGGCTTAGAAGCATGTATTTATAGAAAAATGGATGAGAGAAAAGAGTAACTAAGAAGATAGAAAACATTGGATGAGTTCCAACTATTATTGATAGATTAGCATTCTTGAGGATGTTGAGTCATGATCTTACCAAGAAGACACAATTTCAAAGGCTTTGGAAAGAATTTAATGCTCTATGATCCTTATTCACCTACCAGGTCTTCATTTTAGGATTCCATGCCATTTTCACTTGATTTTATAATGAGAACCATGCCTTGCAATTGGAAAAATTATGCCACATCTACTTTGGGTCACCAAATGTACCTACTCATTGAAAAGGTGACCTTGATGATAGGAAAGACACATCTTCATAGTCTATATCTACTCCAATATCAAACACAAGTCCTTTTATAGGAAAAAACCAATCACTTATTATTTTTTACATATTCATAATATCCATGGAAACCTATAAACTACTTAAATTTGTTTCATAATCATTGGTCTATCTTTGACCTCTGTATTAGGTCCAAAACACTTGTTTTACCTATATGGAGCTCTATCGGAAATTCTTAGTCCTATTTCCTCTACTTGGTTCTACTTGGATCTTGATTAATCTCTAGTTCCTTCATATTTACTTTGCTTAGGTCTAAAATTTCCTTATCGATTTTCATCAAAATTTCTTGATCTCAATTTTGTTTAGTGGCTATCAATTGCCAACAAAAACTATTTAAATTATGCCTAACAATTTTTATGCTTATTAGTCCTATAAATATGATAAATTATTGAATCTACTCACATTATTAGAGCAAGTCTTTAATATTATATTACGACCCATTGACTTTTGACACTTATCCTCTTTGTATTCATCATCAATATCCTCTAACCTTTTTGACTCATCTCACTCCATTAATCTTGATGCATGATTAAATGCAATCCATTGATCTTTTGGGGGCCCACTAATATTGTCAAGTTTTTTCACTCTATTAGATCAAGGTGTATAATTGAATGTGAGCCATTGATCTTGGTCCTATTTGAAAATCCCAATGGCTACTTTGTGGTCCTTAAATTTTACATTTTCTTGAACATCATTTGACATCCCCACATATATATTTGATGACTTATAAACCATCAAATTTAAGCTCTAATGTATGTTTTCTTGAGTTCTAATTTGACTCTCAAGTGAGCATCTTCCATTCTTTCACTCACTTTGAATGTTTATATCTTGAAGCATAGGAATCATGGAGGGACCAAATTTATTGGATATGTTTTTGATATCAAAAGGGATGAACCCACTTGATCTGCTATTTTCAAGATCTTTCTAAGTGGAGATAAGAAAACTCAAATGAGTTTATCTATGTTTTTTGCATGACGTCTACATGCCTATCATAAAAAACATAGTCAAACTACTTGTTGATGTAGTAGATTGCACCTAGGGCAGGAGGCTGAGCTCCTACCTTCCACACATCAAAATGGAAACCCCCTTCTCACTTGTGGGACTGGCGAAGCTGGAGGGGAGAGTCTCTAAGTAAGGGCTAGCTCCCTTTGATGCATCTGAGTTGTTCTAATAAATGCTAATACAGGTATATAGATATATAATGGGAGGGTGAAAAGGGAGAAGGGTTCTAGGAAAACAAAGATACTCTAAAATAGGTGATGCACCAAAGGATTTGACCTACTCACACTCACACTTGAAGCCAGACAAACACATACGTACACTTCAAATTGGCAGAAGGACCAGGCTGCAGGAAGCTTAATAGGGAGGCTTTAATGGAACACAATTAATAGAGACTCACCATAGGTGCTGTGGAAGGGACACACTATATAGTAGATTCTTTCTGTCTCTGTGCTTCTAGGTACAGCTCTTCTTATCACCTACAAAAATGGCACCTTATAGACACCAGGTGTGTTGGTGTTAAACCTGTGGAAGCATTAAGAAGAAATGACTAAACATAGAACTAACACTCAGACACACATAAAGATATCTAACCAAAATAGAGGTAAAAATGCATTTATTGATTTCAGGTGAAAATTTGCTAGGGCTTCGTCTTACAAATGTGAAAGATCCTTTTTTCAAATGACAAGTCTACAATATATAGATGAAGGAAGGAGGCATTTTTGGCACCCTTTTTACAAATGACCCATGTGCACTCTGATCATTGAGAAGAGCAAGCCACTTAAAAATCAATGAGAAATTATGAGCCACACCATTTATCTGATTATAAGACCGCTCCTTCAAGGTGATTGCATGGCTTGTTTGCTCATTAATACAAAATGAATAAAAATGAGTCGCATCGTTAGCCATTTGTGCCTCTTAATGATCAATTCATAGACATTGTATCACTTGTTGGAGTAACTTCTTGAATTGGCACCTCCTTTCACCACTTAGACTATCTACCTACTCCTACACTTGGCTCTTTTCTCTCTTTTTTCTCTGGGCTCTTTGTCTTCTTCTTGCTTTGTCTTCTTCTGGCAAGTCACTGTGTTCCTTAGGATTTTTTTTGGTTGGTGCTTAGGCAATTTAAAAGCAAATAGCTATTTCACCATCTTAAATTTGATGTTTTCACACTCGTCGTCATTTGAAAAACAACAGCTAATCCATCTTCTTAAATTTGATGGCCTATGAGACATCATTGTCCTTGGCAAATTCTTTTGGGCCTTTTTTGTAGGATTTTTCCTATAGACAAAGTCCACAAGAATTGGCTGCTTTGACTTCCTTGAGTCCTTTCTTCATGCTGGAAGCCTTCCTCTGAATTCCTTCAAACTTTTGTCTGAAGGAATTCCTTTAGACAAAAAGTCCAAAGGATTCAATGTCTTAAAAGTTTCTACACATTTCTTGAAATCCTTTGACTACCTTCGAAGTGCTCCCTACCCTCTGTAAGGGCTTTTAAACCTAGAATTTCCCTCTGCAAGGGAACTTACCCTTTGGCTTTAGGATGTTCCCTTGAACCAAGTTGTTGAATTGACTGATTAAACCAAAAATGTTTCAATGGTTCAATGTTTCAACACTGTGCACCACTCATTCATTAAATTGAGCCTTTGAACCTGCCACTTGAACCAAATGCGTTAAACTAAAGTGTTAAACTTGCTGATTGAACCAAGGCATTAAACTGACTGATTAAACCAAAAATGGTTCACTATTTCAATGGTTCAACACTATGCACCACTCCTTTATTTCACCAAGCCTTTGAACCATTTGCTTGAACCAAGGCATTGAACCAATCCATCGAACCGGTTTAACAGTTCAAACAATTGTTAAACAAAGGCACTGAACCATTTGATTGGACCTGTTGATGAACTTGCCGATGAACCTAGGCATTGAACCAAGGCATTGAATAGGTTCAATGGTTTGAAAATGCTAACCTTCCTTGTGAATTTATAGACAAGAGTCTAAAGAAGTTTTATAAAACCTTACACTCTCTGAACTGGTTCTTCATTTGCTGAAAGATTACACCTATAGATTTCATAGAAAACCTCACTGTTGAGTCTGTAGAAACCCAAACCCTACAAAGTTTGTAGAAAATCAAGCCCTGTAGAGTCTGTAGAAAAACAAGCCTTGTAGAGTTTGTAGAAATAGATCTATAGAGTTCATGGAAATAGACCTACAAAGTCCATAGAAATAGACCTGCAAAGTCCATAGAAAATCAAGCCCTGTAGAGTCCATAGAAATAGACCTACAAAGTCCATAGAAATAGACCTATAGAGTCCATATAAAATTCATGGACTTGTGCAAAATCAAAAATGAATTGGCCTAAAATAGTAGAAGGGGACCAATTTTTTTGGCCTGTTAAACCAAAAAATGGTCAACAAATTGGTGACTCCTAAGGGAAGCATGCCTGCTATGCTTAGAAGCCAATTGCCTCAAAATCCATTGGGCACAAGGTCAGATTACAACTTAAACATCAGTAATAGCTCTAATAAGTTCTAAAACCAATCACGAAGATTTACCTCAAAAGGAAATGAAAACACACACAAATCTTAGAAAACTACTAACCTGTGTAGAAAGCACTTAGGGAAAATAGGAGAAAAGTAAGGGAAATATATACATGATGGAGAAGGGGCTTAGTGGTAATTCTTAAGATGTATCCCATTAACTAGGATATACAGTTCTTCACCATCCAATCTAAAGAGTTGGAATGCATTATGCTACTTTCACTGAGTGATTACGTATGGGCCACTCCATAGGGCAACGAACTTCACATGCTTTCCAGGCTTAGCTTGGTCTTCATCCCATTTCAAGACAATGTCTCCTTCAAAAAAACCTTTTGATGAAGATTTCTTGTCTAAGTGTCTCTTCACTTGTTATTGGTGGCTGGTCATAGAAGCCATAGCCTGGTCCCTTGTCTCTTAGAGTTCCATCAGCTTGCATAGCCTAAGCTCCATGCTATTTCCTTCTTCTAATCGTAGCTGGCTAGTGAGGTCCAAGGCTAGAAACTCGAGTGAAATGGGGAGCCTAGCTTCCCTTCCATAGATGAGTGTGTATGGAGAGTTACCAATTGCCCTCTTTGGGGTGACCCTATCTGCCCACAGGGCTATTTTCAACTTGGCATGCCAAGTCCTCTAATTTTCCTTCATGGTTCACTTGATGATCATAATCAAGTTCTTATTTGTAGACTTAGCCAATCCATTCCCCTGTGGGTAGTAATTGGATGAAGTGCTGAGATATATACCATATCTTAGTGCCCATTCACTTATTTTAGTTCCTAGAAAAGCTAATGCATTATCTAAGATTATGGTTGCTGGAACCCCAAACCTTTCCACTAGGTCCTCATAAAAGTCCAAGACTGCACTTTCATTTGCCTCCTTCAGAGCAATATCCTCCACCCATCTTGTGAAATAATTTGTGGTGATCATGACCCACTTGTGTCCAGTACTGGAGGGAGGATTAATAATCCCTATGAAGTTTAGGCCCCATTGCATGAATGGCTACTCCACCTGAATAAGTTGTAAAGGCATGGTAGCCAACCATTGCTTCCCATCAAAAAGTGTGCATTTCTAGCACTTTCATACCCAGGCATGGGTGTCCCTAAAAAGAGTAGGCTAGAAATAGCTAGCTCTCATTATTATTTCTATGGTAGCCCTAGGAGCAAAACAACTACTGGCTGGTCCATCATGGAACTCAGACAGCACCCTGTCAGCCTGACTTGAGTCCAAGCATCTTAAAAAGACTTCTGAGAGATCCCTCCTAAACAGCACTCCATCAATTAGGGCATAAGGGAGACACTGGAGTCTAAAATACCTTCTCTTGGTCTTGTCAAGTGAGTGCAGCTACTCACCAGTGAGAAGGAAATGCCTCACGTATGATGTCCAATCCTTCATGATAGTTGGTTCTTCTATTGTAGCTGCATCAAGGATTAACAGATTGTCCTCATTTTTCTACTTAAAGCTTGCAGCGAGGTGTTCACATAGGCCTCTCCCTCTTACCAATTTGGTGATCTTGATATCTACATCATATTCCATCACCTTAGGATCCACCCTACTCTCTTCTCCTTTAGGTCTCAGTTGACCAAGAAATCTTTGATGCTGGGATGTGGAACCATGAGGTGGATTTTTCTATTAGACAGCATGTGTCTGAATTTCTTCAGACTCCGTATGACCACTAAGACTTGATTTTCCACATATGTGTATCTAACTTCAAAACCTTCTAGACCTTGGATAAAAAATGCAATTGGTTGTTCAAGGTTGTCATCACTTGCTTGGGTAAGCATGGCAGAGATTACCTCTTCATTGTTGAAGGTGTAGAGGTTGAAATCTTTGGTGAAGTTAGGGTTGATCAAAGTAGGAGCCCAGGCTATGGCCGACTTGATCTCTTAAAAATTGTATTTTCACTATGTTGTCCATGTGAGCTCCTCACCCTTCCTCAGCATAGAGGTCAATGGCTTGACCATCTCCGAAAAATTTAGGATAAATCTCCGTATGAAATTTATCTTACCGAAGAAGCTTTACAGGCCTTTCTTGTGCTTAGGTAAGGACAACTCCAGGATGGAGTGAAATCTCTCTGGATCAATAGCCAAACCCTCTGAAGAAACAATGTGACCAAGGATTTTCCCCTCATGGACAGCGAACATGCATTTCTTAGGATTGAGAGAGATACCAAACTCTCTACACCTCTCAAATATTTGCCTTAGGTGTTTCATGTGTTGGCTCGCTTCTTTGGAGAAAACTACCACATCATCAAGATATACCAGCATAGTCTTATTTATCAGGCCTTAAAAGGCCATGTCCATAGCTCGTTAGAAGGTGGCACAAGAATTAGATAGTTTGAAATGCATTTTATTGTAAGCAAATGTTCCCCACTTGGCTATGAAGGTTGTCTTGTGCTGGTCACAATCTTGCACCAAAATCTGGTTGTATCCTAAAAACCCATCCAAGAGGGAGAAATGCTCATTGCCTATCACCATCTAAAGGATCTACTCCATGCTTGGGAGAGGATAATGGTCTTTCAAAGAGACTCTTTTGAGGTCTCTAAAATCAATGCACAGTCTAACCTCTCCATTCTTTTTTTGAATAGGAACAAAATTGGCTAGCCAAGAAGAGTGTTTGATTCTGCATGAGAGGTTCAATCATTGGGTTGATAAGCCTCTGCTTCTGCTTGATTGGCTTGGCACCTTATTCTAGTTTAGTGGTATGCTGGGCCAAGTTTGGGTCAAAAACCTTCAAATCACTATACTCCCAAGCAAAGATATCAGCAAATTCTTGGCACAACAAGATGAAAGCCTGCCTTTTCTAGTCTGTGCACACTATTCCAAGTTCAAGCTGCTTGTCCTTGAATATTTCCACCTTCTCATGGTGCTCCTCCTTTTTTGCAATGCATAACTTGTCGCTTCTCAATTGGTCATCTCCATTGAAGATACTCTCTAGAGTGACCAAACCTTTGGGGAGCTTATTTTTCTTCAGTTGAACAATTTAGCTACCATATTGTTGCTATAGCTTTGCCTGGTTTTTTGCAACGAATTCCACTTCTTCTTGCAATAAGAGTGTTATTTGTTGATCACTATTGAAAACCTACTAGTTGGTGATGTTGTCAAGTACAGAAGGCTGGATCACTACTTTCAAGTGACGTGAGTTGTGGTTTTGACCTATTTCCTGAGGAATATCGAACTGGGCACCAACTACTACTAGCCTATCTACTTTCTTGTTCCATTCTCTAGGAATGGAGGTAATATTGAAAGTGAAGAAATTTTCCACTAAATCCCATACTCTATGTTTGTAGGACTTTAGTAGAGAATTCTTCATCAAATTTTGACCTCTTACCTAGTTTGACAATCAGCTCACTATCACCAAACACTTACAGCTCTTTGATTTCTTTTTTCCTCACCCACTCCAAATCATGGATGAGGGATTCATATTTCACAATATTACATGTGCAGGAAAATTGGAATTGGAACGCTGAAAAATACCTTTCTTTTGAAGGAGAGACCAACACCACTCCACCACCATCTCCCAACTTACTCTTTGAACTATCAAAGAATAGCTACCATAGACATGAGCTTTCTTAGTTGGATTTCATCAGATTTGGTACAAAAGTACCCTCTTCATGCATGCAATAAATTCCAAGGCATGCCTCCTCTATGAATTTGTAAGGAGCATGCTCAAATTTGTCACTTCCCCATTCATCTAAGAGTAGGTCTGCAACTCCTTCAAGGGTAGAGGATGGAGATTGGTCTACTTGGAATTCTTCTTGGTCAATGATGGCATAGCTAACATTTACTGCCTTGAGTGATTAAGGTTTTAGATGATCTCTATGGAGTTGTTCAAATTCAATCTTGACTTTAGTCCCATAATTGGTTCTTAAAACCATTTAAGGCCAATTTGTTGCTAAGTAGCCACTTATCTTGGATGTGAAATCCATGGATAAGTAGATGGCAAAGTAAGGAGGGACATCCACCACTACCACATCATGGGAAATTGAGAAAGTTGGGCAAGCACGCAGCATCAAGCTCAAACCTCTTACCACCCCAATTGTCTTTTTTGGAGTTCCATCCAGCTGTAGGACTCCCTTGGTCATTTCTTCATATTTCAATCCCAGCTTGTCGTCTATGCATTTGGGCATCACTAAGGTGCTTGCTCCGCTATCAATGATGCAATTATGCACAAAGAAATATCCTATGACCAAGGACACATAAAAGGGAGGAAAATTTTCTTTTTTTTAGGCATGACCTGAGGTGGAAGGCTGTCCATTCATCATCAAAACATTATTAGCTTTTGTTGGGATAGCTTGTTCATCTAGCTCATGCAATTCCTTTTGCAGCATGTCTTTTTGCCTTGGTATTGATAGTGAATCCTAAAAGGAGATTGTAATATCCCTTCAGATATCAAAACAAAAGCTCTGAATTGCTTATCTGAATTTCAGCAAAATATATTCAAATAGATAAATAAATCACAGTATAAACTCTTATTTATTTGCTCATAAGCTTACAATAGATGTCCTCTATCAAGTATACAAAGAATATTGAAAGTAAAACCTTAATAGCCTAAATATTCCACAAACTGGGAAAGAAATCTGAATCTAGTATGTCTTAGCTTGTTGTGTAAAAAACACAATCGCCGACGTTGGTTATACTGCCATCGTCAGTCGATCTATAGTCATTAACTCGCTGACATCGGTGATATGTCTACCGATGTCGGTCTCTGTAGGTCTCTGTTCACCGATGTCGGTGCCTAAACTTTCTGTTGATGTGTATGGATTTTCACAAATCTGTACGAAATTCGTACGGCCACTGATATAGCACAACCTGTATGCTTGATCCTAATCTGTAGAATTATGGGCTAATACAAAAGATCTATATCTAGATAATTCTTGAATCAAAACCCAAAAATAATGAAATACTTGTAAACCCTTGTGATAGCTTCTGTGTGAAGTTATCTCTCAAACTTGTAAACACATGTGATAACTTCTGTATGAAGTTATCTCTCAATTTGGCAATAGATCGGTTGATCCCTCACAACCTCTGAATTGCACACAATGAAGAGTTGACGTTCTTCAATGCAAATGTAATCTTGGAACCCTTGGCTCAGTCTTCACAGAAGAATTTCTTAACAAGAATCAATATCAATAATAATCATGAATACAAACTCTCTCCCATGAGAGATCCTTATACCCCTCCAAAGGTGTGCTTGCTAAAATTAGATTCCCTTAAATTAGACTTAGGGCTTCCTTAAATTAGAACTAGGGTCTTAAAATTAGACCAATTCTTAAATTAGAATTAGGATCCTAAAATTAGACCCAATAATTAATAATCAATAATTAATTAAAATTGGACCAAATAATTAATATTTGATTAAATCAATCAAATATTAATATCTCCCTTAATTCATGTCCAAAAGAGCCCGAACGAAATCTAACCCATCTCCATCAAGACCCTCTATCCATCCCATCAGCCTACGAGGGTCGCATAATAGGCTAATCATCCACTCGAAAAGATGTGAACTAGAAGGGGACATGACAGTCCGCCCCTCCTGAAATTGCTTGCCCTCAAGCAATCTCAACTCTGGATGCTGTAGAATATCCTCGCTTTCCCATGTCACATCCTCAACTGGAAAATCTTTCCACTTTACCAAATATTCCCTAATAGTCCTCCTACGCAACTGTCTCTCTCTAGATTCTAAGATGGACTCAGGTACTAAAATCAACTTTCCCTCATCATCTAAGGGAGGTAAAACTGTAGAAGTTATCACATAGTGTCCTAACGCCGTTTTGAGGTGTGATACATGAAAGACATTATGTACCTTGCTCTCTGTCAGAAGCTCTAGCTCATAAGCCATCTCTCCAACACATCTCAAGATCTTGAAAGGACCGTAGTAACGTGGCTTAAGCTTCTCTGCCCCACTCTTCTTAAGAGTAGACTGACGGTAAGGCTCCAGCATAAGATAGACCATGTCACCCACCTCAAAAGATCTCTTGGTCCTTCACTGATCTGCATACTGCTTCTGCTGATTCTGCACCTTAGCAATATTCTCCTTGAGAGTCCTCATAGTATCCCGACTCTCCTGCAATAAGTCTCCAACACTCGACACTCTACTGTCGCTCAGTAGCTAATCTATAAAACTCAGTGCCTCATACCCATACAATGTCATAAAAGGAGACATCTGAATGGTCATGTGGAAAGTCGTGTTATAGCAATACTCACACAAATGAATCCACTTGACCCAAGCTTTTTGTTGCCCTGCAATGTAGTTCTTGAGGTAGCCCTCCACCCATTTGTTCACTATCTCTGTCTGTCCATCAGTCTGTGGGTGGTAGCTGGTGCTAGGTGTAAGCTCGGTCCCACAGAGTCGAAACACCTCCTACTAGAAGTGACTCAGGAACCGACTATCCCTATCGCTCACTATGCTCTGAGGCAATCCATGCAATCGGAATACCTCTCGAAAGAAAACCTCTGCTACCTATGTAGCTGTGTGTGTGGTGGTAATCAAAAAGAAGTGGGCATACTTCATTAACCGATCCACAACTACATATATGCAATCTCATCCTTGGGCTTTAGGTAAGCTCGTAATGAAATCCATCAACAAACACTCCCACTTCCTGTCAGGAATTGGAAGTGGCCACAACAATCCTGCTGGGTACATGTTCTCCTGCTTGTTTTACTAACAAACATGGCACTCACGCACATACTGAAGAACATCTACTTTGAGGCCTTTCCATGTGAATCTCTCCCTAGTCTATCTGTAAGTCTTAAAATATCTGGGATGTCCTACAGTAGGTATATCATGAAAATCTCGCATGATAATGTTCTTCATCGATGATCCTGGGATCAAATAAACCCTGTTCTTGTAAATGATCAAGTCATTCACAAGAGTATATCTAGTGTCAACCATCGATCCCTCAACAAGGCTAGATGCCCATGTGTCCTTGGCATACTCTACCACAATCATATGTTGCCAATCCTCTGTAATGTGGACCATGGTATTCAAAAATGGCCTGCGTGAAAGAGCATCAGCCACAACATTCTGGGTGCCTTTGATGAAAGAGATGTCAAAATCATATGCCTGTATTTTACTCACCCACTTCTACTGACGATCATTGAGGTCTCGCTGCCCCAAGAAATGTCTCAAACTGTTGTGGTCCGTTTCGATGCAAAATTTGCTACCCATGAGATATTGCCTAAATTTCGCTAAGGCATGCATGATAGCAAGCATCTCCTTATCATATATGTTGTACAGTCTCTCTAGTCCTATGAGCTTACGGCTCTCATATACTATGGGGTGCTTATCCTACATAAGCATCGCTCCAATGCCCTCCCATAAATCATCGCACTGAAGCTCGAATGGATTCGAAAAATCAGGTAGTGCTAAAACTGGGCGCGTAGTCATCAACTCCTTAAACCTCTCAAAACACTCCTATGCTTTAGGTGTCTAACAAAAAGCACCCTTTTTAGTCAAATATGTCATAGGAGCTGCGTGTTGTGAATAACCAATCATGAACCTCTGATAAAATCCACACAAGCCTAGAAATCCCCTTAGTTGTGTTAGGTTTGCTGGAATAGGCCAGTCTATGATAGTGCAGATCTTCTCAGGATCCATCCGCACTCCCCCTGCACTGATAATATGACCCAAGTATAATAATTCGGTCATCCCCAAATCACATTTGGACTCCTTGGCGTACAAGGATTCCCTCTCCAAGATGCTAAGTACAGTCTCTAGATGAGCCAAATGCTCCTGCCAAGTCCTACTGTATATAAGAATGTCATCAAAAAAAACAAGTACAAACCTCCTCAGCAGTGAATGGAAGACTCTATTTATGGTGGACTGAAATGTTGCTGGCACATTAGTGAGCCCGAAGGGCATCACTATAAACTCATAGTGTCCACAATGGCAACGAAAAGCTGTCTTCTCCACGTCCTGCTCGCGAACCCTGATCTGATGATAGCCTAACCTTAAGTCTATCTTCGTGAAGTAATGTGAACCATGGAGCTCATCAATAAGCTCACCAATACGAGGTATAGGATACCTGTTCTTAATGGTTCTTTTATTCAGGGCTCTGTAGTCAATGCACAT
This sequence comes from Torreya grandis, assembly GCA_037957365.1. Taxonomy (NCBI): domain Eukaryota; kingdom Viridiplantae; phylum Streptophyta; class Pinopsida; order Cupressales; family Taxaceae; genus Torreya; species Torreya grandis. The sequence goes on from JARHVA010001319.1 coordinate 35,909, forward strand.
GCATAGGGTGCCATCCTTCTTCTTTACTAGAACAACTAAAGAAGCAAACGGTGATTTGCTAGGCCGAATGTGACCCATAGCCAGTAACTCCTTAATTGTTTTTTTGATCTCATCCTTCAACTACTTAGGATGTCGATAAGGAGTAATCATAATGGGCTTAGCACCCTCCTCAAGCTCAATAATGTGCTCAATTCCCCTGTCTGGAGCTCTCCCTGGTGGAATGTCACTAAATACCTTATCATGCTTGACTCTCAACTGCTGAATGTCAGGATGATATTGGGTCTTCTGATGTCCCTCCTGCATTGGTGCCAATGTGCACTCGGCAGCCCACTCTACCATGTCATGTCGCATGAGCCTCTCCATCCGATGAAAAGAAATGGTTTTGATGTTGTTGTCCTGTATTGCTTTAAGAATGTGAGTCTTCCCATCTACATCAAAACGGATCTCCATATCCTTAAGACTAAGAGTGACTACCTCAAGGGAATGAAGCCACTTCATGCCCAAAACCAAATCTATATCCCCCATGTTGACCACATAATAATCAGCCTTAAACTCATAGTTGTTCAAGCGCAATGGAAGATCTTTGATCATTCGCTCACACCTGAGGGTGTAATCATCAACTACCTTAACTCTAATGCCCTTAAACTCTTCTGTGGTGAGTCCACGCTTCTCCACAAATCTAGTATCAGTAAAATTATGTGTGGCTCCCGTGTCAAGAAGGGTAATGACCCTCTGTCCTGCCAAAACTCCCCAGAGTCTGAATGATCCCTCATGCTAGATGCTAGATAGACGTGCCTCCTAAATCTGGAGCTCTGACTCTGCCTCTACCCTAGGCTCTAAAGCCTCAGCCTCTGGTTCCTTGAAATAATCATGATGTTCAGAATCTTTTGATTCCTCATCCTCATAATAGGCCCACATCACCCGATTTGCTTTGCCCTTAGGCCTCAAAGGACAATCGTGATTAGCATCATATGGACCTTTGCAGTAGAAACAAAGCTTCTTCCTGCGTAAATCATTAAGAGCTTCTCTATCCAATGGTGGTGCTGTTGGGTTGGCCTTTGAATTATTCTTAACACCTGATTTATCTATGTTGAAACCTAGTCTTTCTCTGTTCTTGCTGAAGCCCTTATTGTCCCTGGATGAAGAAGTACCTCTGGAGTTAGATCTACTTGATGGGGCTGCCATCTCCATACTACATGCCTTCTTCATAGCTTCCTATAATGAAGGAGGATCAAAGCCTTTGATCCAACCTCTCAATGGTTCTATCAATCCCTCCATGAAGAAAACTACTAGTCGCCTCTCTAAAATGTCAGGAACCATAACTGATAACCTCTGGAAGTCACCAATGTAAGACTCTAGACTGCCGCTTTAGTGCAACTATGCCAACTCTCATAAATAGGACTCTGGATCTCTCTTGTCAAAATGCTCTACCAGCCTATCCAAAAACTCCTAATAAGATGTGATCTGATCATGATGGAGTGTCACCATCCTGTGGTGCCACCAATTGTGAGCTACTCCCTCAAGATGTAGTGTCGCATATCTGATAGCATCTTCCTCGGCCATCAGATGTAATGTGAGAAAGGTGTCCAACTTACTAATCCAAGCCTGCGCTGTGACCTTACCACTTTCATCAAACATCACGAGTGTGAGCCTGCTTGTAGCATGCTTAAGATCATTGTTCTGATGTCTAGGTCTCCTGTCTTATCTAACCAATCTGTAGTGCTCTCTCCTCAGATTAACAAAATGATCAAAGGTTGTCCTCTCTCGAACATGAGGAGGTAATAAATTCCACTCATCATTTGCAGCCAGGTAAACATCTACAAATGAGGAATCTCCTACCTCCTCCTCTGCTAGAACTTTTGGTTCCTCTCAAACTAACGTAGGACGTGTAGGTCTATCCGCTATTCTGGAGTGGCCCTACTGAGGTCTCTGATTAACTGTAACATCTCTGTTATCACCTTGGTCCCCATTTTGTCTATCAGGTGGGTTCATCCTCCTTATCATAGTAGTTAGTACCTGTAGTGCTTATGTCATCTCACGGTAGGATTCTCTGGTACCTGAATCATCATTATGTCAGTGGGCCCTGGGTGGGCTACCCTCACGTCTGTCACTCATGATAATCGGCTGTTGTTCTAACAACTGGGTACCTTCAAGCAAAGCTCTACTGTGTGTGTAATACCCGTGTGGTCCCAACTCTTGTGGCTGCATAAGATTTTCAAACCCTTAGGATGGCAGGATTTAGCTCTGATACCACTATAATATCCCTTCGGATATCAAAACAAAAGCTCTGAATTGCTTATCTAAATTTTTGCATAATATCTTCAAATAGATAAATAAATCATAGTATAAACTCTTATTTATTTGCTCATAAGCTTACAATAGAGGTCCTCTGTCAAGTATACAAAGAATATTGAAAGTACAACCTTAATAGCCTAAATATTCCACAAACTGGGAAAGAAATCTAAATCTGGTACGTCTCAGCCTACTGTGTAAAAAACACAATCGCTGATGTCGGTTATATTACCGTCATCGGTCGATCTGTAGTCGTTAACTCACCGACATCAGTGATATGTCGACCGATGTTGGTCTCTGTAGGTCTCTATTCGCCGATCTCAGTGCCTGAACTTTCTGTTGATGCGTACAGATTTTCACGGATCTGTATGGAATTCATACGGCCACTGATATAGCACAACCTGTATGCTTGATCCTGATCTATAGAATTATGGGCTAATACAAAAGATCTATATTTGGATAATTCTTGAATCAAAACCCAAAAATAATGAAATACCTGTAAACCCTTGTGATAGCTTCTGTGTGAAGTTATCTCTCAAACTTGTAAACACATGTGATAACTTCTGTATGAAGTTATCTCTCAATTTGGCAATAGATTGGTTGATCTCTCACAACCTCTAAATCGCACACAATAAAGAGTTGACATTCTTCAATGCAAATGGAATCTTGGAACCCTTGGCTCAGTCTTCACAGAAGAATTTCTTAACAAGAATCAATATCAATAATAATCATGAATACAAACTCTCTCCCATAAGAGATCCTTATACCCCTCTAAAGGTGTGCTTGCTAAAATTAGATTCCCTTAAATTAGACTTAGGGCTTCCTTAAATTAGAACTAGGGTCTTAAAATTAGACCAATTCTTAAATTAGAATTAGGATCCTAAAATTAGACCCAATAATTAATAATCAATAATTAATTAATAATTAATTAAAACTGGACCAAATAATTAATATTTGATTAAATCAATCAAATATTAATATCTCCCTTAATTCATGTCCAAAAGAGCCCAAACGAAATCTAACCCATCTCCATCAAGACCCTCTATCCATCCCATCAGCCTACGAGGGTTGCATAATAGGCTAATCATCCGCTCAAAAAGATGTCAATTAGAAGGGGACATGACAGAGATGTCCATGTGTATCTTCTTCATTTATTCAACCACGTTGATTTCAGGGTTTCCTTCCTTCAAAATTTCGTTAGAATTATTTACAACCTGAGGTGCAGGCTAAGGAGCTGAAGGTACAACTGATGATCTGAAACTTGGGACATTTTGATTTGTGTGTGATGAAGAAGGTGTTGCTGACATTTGGGTAGTAGCCTGAGTTTCTTCCATTGCTCTCTTTTTGAATCTTGTGTTGGCTACAACATAGTTAGCCTGATTGTCTATAGCACCCACATAATTGACTGAATAGAATTCTCCTTCCAGATAATTCATGAGGGTAGAATCAGGCTAAGCCTGATAGCTACTCATGTTGGGTTCCATTAGAGCATCAAAGACTTGGGAATGGGAAACTTCTTGATTGTCTTATACATTTGGGTAATAACCCATCATTTCATTTGTATAAATAGCCTGCTCTTGACAATATCCCATGGTTGAACAACTTGGTTATTCCTGCACCAGATTGTTTTGAATAGGCACCAACCTTAGATGATGGAGCACCTGGGTTGTAGCCTTGAAAGGGTCTAGTCTGAGTAAGCTGACCCTATCCTTGATTGTAATTTTGGAAAGGGGGTCTAGGAGCTTGACCATACTACTAGTATCCTTGGTTTGGTTAGTTGCTTTGAGCTTGTTGCCTTTTAAGAGCCACAAGTTCATTTGACATACTTTGCAACAAACTCTTAACTTCATGAAGCTCATTAGATGGAGCAGTAAATAGTTTCTCAATGTTAAGTAGAGGAGCTAATGTGGGAGTAGCGGTCTGAATTGGGGGCAACATTTTAGGGAAAATTGGCATATGGGGTCTAGGAGCTATCTTTCTAGCTTGCACTAGACAATTTTTAGCTGTTATAGCTATGTCATAGGCAGTAGGCAGCACATGTCCTCCCATGGATTATATCATAATAGTGATATCACTATTCAATGCTCTTAAGTAATATAGGAAAGCATAGATAGGGGTAGGTTTTACCAGAATGGGGATTCTATCCCATGTCTTCTAAAATTGAGCATTGAAATCTTGCATGTATTCATGTGGGGCTCTTTTCATGGTGGTCAGATGCTTAGTAAGTGAGAGGTGATCACTCTTTTCTCCAAAATGGTCCATCAAGTGAGTGCCCAATTCATTCCAAGAATTGATTGAATTTATAGTCAAATTCCCATACCAGTTAGGAGCTTTGCCCTTGAGAGACAATGCTAGTAATCTAATTGTAATATTTTCCTTAGTGACATTGTGGATATTACAAAGGTTAACAATATTTTTGATGTGTTTGATGACTATAATGGGCCCCTCTCCATCAAAATAAGGCACACTTTTGAGGTCTGCTTTTGGAATTGGGTCATAACATTAGATATTCAATGGACTATGACCATGAAAAGTCACAAAGGGAAGTGCCATAGCTATGACAGGATGTATCTATGGCCCTGTTGCGTATGTGTTCTTTATAGCAGGTTTGGGAAGGTGGTTCACTGAATAAGGATGGGTTCTCTCAAACCTCAGTCTTTTTTTTGAGTTCAAAGGCAACTCAATGAAGTCGAAAGGAACACCCTTAGAAGCAGATCGTGTGGTGACTTTAGGCATAGGAAGTCAGACTGGTCTTTGATTAGAAAATGAAGTTCTTACCAGTGGAGTCACCAAATGCTGAAAATAGTTGATTTGTTGTAACAAGACCAGCATCAATCCTGAAACTTTACCAAGTGTAAAATTGAGCCCCATCGGGCATGCAAAAAACTATTGACATAGTGGATTGCACCCAAGGCAAGAGGCCAAGCTCCTACCTTCCACACATCAAAATGGAAACCCCATCTCACCTGTGGGATTGGAAAAGCTGGAGGGGAGAGTCTCTAGGTAAGGGCTAGCTCCCTTTGATGCATCTGAGTTGTTCCAATAAATGCTAATATAGGTATATAGATTTATAATGGGAAGTGAAAATGGAGAAGGATTATAGGAAAATAAAGCTACTCTAAAAGAGGTGATGCACCAAATGATTTGACCTACTTACACTCACACTTAAAGCCAGAAAAAAACATACGTACACTTCAAACTAGCAGATGGACTAGGCTATAAGAAGCTTAACAAGGAGGATTTAATGGAACACATAGAAAATAGAGACTCACCATAGGTGTTGTGTAAGGGACACACTGTATAGTAGATTCTTTCTATCTCTAGGCTTCTAGGTACAACTCTTCTTATCACTTACAGGAATGGCACCTTATAGACATCAGGTGTGTTGGTGTTAAACCTATGGAAGCATTATGAAGCAATGACTAAACACAAAACTAACACTCAGACACACATAGAGATATCTAACTAGAATAGAGGTAAAAATGCATTTATTGATTTCAAGTGAAAATTTACCAGGGCTTCACCTTAGAAATGTGAAAGATCCTTTTTTCAAATGACAAGTGTATAATATATAGAGGAAGGAAGTAGGCCTTTTTGGAACCCTTTTTACAAATGACCCATGTGTGCTCTGATCATTAAGAAGAGCAAGCCACTTAAAAATCAATGAGAAATTATGAGTTGCACTAATTGTCTGCTTGTAAGACCACTCCTTCAAGGCAATTGCATGGCTTGTCTACTCATTAATGCAAAATGAATAAAAATGGGTCACATCATTAGCCATTTGTGCCTCATAATGATCAATTTGCAGACACTATATCACCTACTAGAATAACTTCTTGAATCAGTGCCTCCCTTCACCACTTGGACTATCTACCTATTCCTATACTTGGCACTTTTCTCTCTTTATTCTCTAGCTCTTTATCTTCTTCCTGCTTTGTCTTTTTCTGGCTCCTTCAGCCCTCGAGGCTATCTTCTGGTGGGTTGCTATATTCTTTGGGCTCTTTTTTGGTTGGCGCTTAGGCAATTTAAAAGCAAATGGCTATTTCACTGTCTTAAATTTGACATCCACACACTTATCATCATTTGAAAAACAATGGCTAATCCATCATCTTAAATTTGATGGCCTCCAGGATGTCACTATCCTTGGTGAATTCCTTCGAGCCTTTTCTACGAGATTTTTTCTACGGGCTTTTTCTCGTAGACTTTGGTTTCTTTGACTTCCTCGGGTCCTTTCTTCGTGTTGGCAGCCTTCCTACGAATTCCTTTAGACTTTTGTCTGAAGGAATTCCTTCAGACTAAAAGTCTGAAGGATTCAATGTCTTAAGAGTTTCTGTGCATTTCCTAAAATCCTTTGGCTGCCTTCAAAGTGCTTCTTGCCCTCTGTAAGGGCTTTTAAACCTAAAATTGCCCTCTATAAGGGCACCTACCTTTTGGCTTTAAGACGCTCCTTTGAACCAAGCCATTGAACCAATTGATTGAACTAAAAATGGTTTAATGATTTAATAGTTCAATGGTTTAACACTGCACACCACTCATTCATTGAACTGAGCCTTTGAACCTATCGATTAAACCAAATGCATTGAATCGAAGCATTGAACTTGCCAATTGAACCAAGGCATTAAACCAACTGATTGAACTAAAAATGGTTCAATGGTTCAACAGTTCAAAATTGCACACCACTCCTTTGTTACACCAAGCCTTGAACCATTCGCTTGAACCAAGGTGTTGAACTAATCCATCAAACTGGTTCAACAGTTCAAATAATTATTGAACCAAGGCACTGAACCATTTGATTGAACCTGTTGATGAACTTACCGATGAACCTAGGTGTTAAACCAAGGCATTAAACTAGTTCAATGGTTCAAAAATGCCATCCTTCCTTGTGAATTTCTAGACAAGAGTCTAAAGAAGTTTTATAAAACATTGCACTCTCTGAACTGGTTCTTCATCTGCTAAAAGATTACACCTATAGATTTTGTAGAAAACCTCACTGCTAAGTCCGTAGAAACCCAAGACCTACAGAGTCTGTAGAAAATCAAGCCCTATAGAGTCTATAAAAAATAAGCCTTATAAAGTCCATAGAAATATACCTATAGAGTCTGTAGGAATATACCTAAAAAGTCTATAGAAATAGACCTACAGGGTCCGTAGAAAATCAAGCCCTACAGAGTCCGTAGAAAATCAAGCCTTGCAGAGTCCGTAGAAATAGACCTGTAGAGTCCATAGAAAATTCTTGGACTTGTGAAAAATAAAAAATGAATTGGCCTAAAATAGCAGAGGAAGAAGGGGACTGATTTTTTTGGCCTGTTAGACCAAAAATGGTCAACACTACCTATGAGGTCGGCTTTACACATGCATATCTTTTTATGCACTTCATTGGATGACCTAAAACTTAGCATGCATGTTCTAGGCACAAAATTGAACAGACCCATGTGATTAAATCCTCTATAAATTGGTACATGTGATAGATATTATGTCATCAATATACTCACTTGGTTCTATTTGATATCCTTTGGAAATTAGCTAAGTATTGAAACTTAACAAACTTTGTCTGAGATGCCAACTTTGAATTTTCATATCTTCTTCTATACTTCATTGAATGACATAAAACTTGGCACATATGTTCTCAATACTAATGTGATCATAACAATATGAACAATTCTTCTTGACTCCTCCACACGTGGTAATGATAATGTCAGCAAACTGCCTACTCTGAATTTATGCCACTAGACCCAAAATGTCTAGATGAACACAATGAAGAACTAGATGAATACCATGCACTTCTATACTCATTCTAAGCACTTTTTACATCCCATAGGGTCTTTTAAACTCTATACATGTACCTTATAAATTTATGATTTACACTTTAAGTTAACTTAAATTATTTTAAAATCTTTACAAGTTATATGATCTCTTTAGTCCACTCATTCCATCTAGAACTCTACTCACATTGAATCATTATTTCAAAAGGATCCTAACTTATTTTTCCAAACCACATCTATACATATTTTCCTTATGTAGGCAAAAAATTTCTAACATCTTTAATAACTTAGTTGGGTAGCATGCCTACTATGCTCAAACACCAACTCTCTACATGACTCATGACTGCAAGAAACTTCTTGATTTTCAAAGACAATGGACTCTACCAAAATAGGGAAGGAAATAAAATAAATAAAGGAAACTATCCTATCAAATCAAATTTACAAATAAATAACTTATCTAGGACAAAATATAAATTAACTAATCTAATTTACCATGAAAAAACATGGTTCACCTAGATCAAAAGGGAAACACCTAAATTTATTCATTCTAAGAGAAGCTACAAGTTAAAAATCAAGGTGTTTATTGAACATGAACTTTGAAGAAGTATTCTTATTGATAATTATTTATCTTAACATCTCCTAAAATGAGCCATCAATATCAAACTAGTCACCAAAAAAATCAAACTCATCTTGTACATCAAGATCCCTTTTATACTACTTATCAACTACAACCTTGTCAAGTGACATCTCATCTATGCATTGTCTTAAGTAATGTAATCTTTCTTATGAATTGTTTAAAGTTCATCAATTTCTTCAAGGATCTTTGAATAGTCAACCTAAGCTATATCATGGTCTTGAATAGGTGATTCTTGATCAAACTTCTCAATAACATGTTCTCTAATGGGCAACATATCCTTACAAAGATCTTCAATCTCTTTAAAAAATTCAAGATAAAGCTATTAGTCATTATTTTATTCTTCACTTTAATTAATCTGAATATGATCACTTTGAAAGGTATCGTGATCCTTCTCAAGTGGAGATATCTCAACCTTATTTATGACTTCATCTTTTACAAATTATTCATGGAGTTCTTCCATATCAAGATCAATGTTTTCTTGCATACCTGAGATAACTTATTCAATATCAGCTATAAGCTTAGTTTCAACTTATACCTCAAGTGAAGTATCAATGAATAAATGTTTTACATACACACTTGAATCATCTTCTTCATATTCAACAATATTTTGACTTGCAATTGTAACCTCTTTCTCAATATTCCATATAACAAGATCCTTTTGAAGAATGGAGATGGTGGGAGGGTGATGAAATTCATTTAATTAAGAGGGAGTATGAATCATGGGAGGGTGATCAAGATTAGATGTTGGGATCTTGAGGTCAATGTAATAATTTAGGTAATCTTGAAGAGGAGGGAAAGAGAAACTTTTGAGAAATTCTATATTATACTCTTTCCACTTGGTCATTACTTCATCAATGTTTGAAATCTTTTTGTCCTCAAGGATAACTTGAGCTTGAGGGATAAGTGGTGAAGAAATGGGACTATAATAAGGTTTAGCCTCTTGAATAAGATCTTGAATTTTCATATGAATAGGTTCTTGATTCCAACTAGGAATATTCATTGGCACACATTGGGCTTGGTCAAGAACTTTAGGAGAGTAAGGAATATAAGAAGACTAGTAAGGAATACAAGAAGGTCCTTGAGACAACTAGTTCAACTCAATTTTATACCTCTCTCAAGCCTCCATCTTCTCCAATACAAAAATAAACAACTCATTCCTCTCCTCTAGATCATTGGATATATTTATAAATAGCCAATTCACTTCCTCATACTGAGAATTTGAACAAATGTTTCTTGCATATGCTAGTATTCTGAGTTCTATTTCATCTATCTTTTTTTGAAGACAAGGTTACTCATATATAATATCATATCCATGTGGGAAAGGTGAAACATGGTCTTGAGACTTATATGGTTTGTAATCAAGGTGAGATTCATGCTCTTGATAGTAAGGATCATGGAAAACTTGATAAGGTTCATCATGGCTTTGATAAAACTCTTAGTAATGTTAATTAGGCTCATAACAAGGTCCATATCGATCATAACGTGGATAGTATGATTCATCATAGGGATGATAAGTAGGTATCACATAGGTATTTTATTCATACATATCCATAAAACAACATAAGGATAGTACAAATGAAACTAGACTTACTTGGAAACTGCCTGGATTGTTAGAAGCAATTTTTTGAGCTTGGCATCACCAAATTTTCCATGAATAACATTGTTGTAAATGTAATTCCACCAAGACTAGATCCAATGAGTCCCACTAGGTGTGCCAAAGTTATTAATGTTTTAGATTATACCCTATCTAAGAAGGGGATTGTTTAAGTCCTTTTCTCAAATCTAGTCCAACATGGGACTGACCCTAGGTTGTGGGTCACCTATCATAGGGTCAAACCTTTGGAGAAGGTTAGCTTCCTTTTAGATCTATCACTTATAATAAATTCTAACTAAGAAAAGGGAGACAAAAATGTGTAATAATACATAAAAACATGTAAAGGATGTAATTCACCAAAAATGTGATTGTTCATCCACTCTATCTAAACTTCTAAAAAAACTAATGAGATTGGATGTATAACTCCAAATGGATGTTTATGCATTGGTATTTCATGCAAAGGTTCACCAAATGATCAAAAACCTAAGGCAAGTAATGGAGAGGCCTGATTCAAGGCATTAACCATCAATGTATCCACTTGTTAAATTTAATCAAATGACATTAAATACTAAACATTACTTACATAATAAGATAAACTAGTAGCTACGTGAGATTCAAGATTTGATATGGGAGAAGTTTCTACCACATATGAAAATCAATCTAACATTGACACACTATACCATAATAATACAATATTAAAAGAGTCCTTTATTTATCTTAATAGGTTACAAAGATCAAATCTAGGATGAGTCTAATCATTCTTAAGATAGGGGTTACCAAGTTGGTTGCAAGGCTTAAAAGTCTATATCTATAGAAAAATGGATGAGAGAGAGAAATAACTGAGCAGATAGAAGACATTGAATGAGGTCCAATTATTCTTGATGGATTAACATTCTTGAGGATGATAAGTCATGATATTATCAATAAGTCACAATTTCAAAGTCTTTGCAAAAGAATTTAATGCTCTATGATCATTATTCAACTACCAGCTCTTCATCATAAGATTCCATGTCATTTTCACATAATCTGTTATGAGGACCATGTCTTAGAATTGATAAAATTATTCCACATCTTCTTTGGGTGGCCAACTATACTTTATCATTGAAAAATTGACCTTGATGATAGGTGACACACATCTTAATGGTTTGTATCTTCTCCAATATCGAACACAAGTATGTTTATAGGTGAAAACCAATTTGCTTATTGGTTTTCACATAGTCAAAATATCCATGGAAACCTGTAAACGTATTAGCTTTGCTTTTCAATCACTGTTCCATATTAAACCTCTATATTATGTTCCAAAGACCTATTTTACCTATATATTTCTCTACTAATAATGTTTGTTCCCACTAGTTCTACCTAGATCTTGCTCAAGATGTGGTTCCTTCATCTCTACCTTGCCTAGGTCTAAAATTACTTTATCAACTTTCATCAAAATGTCTTAAGATTGATTTTATTTATTAGCTATAAATTTCCAACTCAAACCATTTACATTATACCTAATTGTCTTTATGGTTATTGGCCCTAGAGATATGCTTATTTATTGACTATACTCACACCATTAAATATGGATGTATGAATGCATGCAATTCCTCAATCTTTAGCTAGGACCCACTGACTTTTGACACTTTTCCTCTTTGTATTCATCATCAAGATCCTCTAACCCTTTTGACTCATCTTGCTCCATCGATATTGATGTATGATTAAATACACTCTATTGATATTCTGGGGACCCACTGACACTATTAGGCTACTTCACTCAGTTGGATCAAGGTGTACAATTGAACATGAACCATTGATCTTGGAACTATTTAAAAACCTTAATGGCTACTTTACGGTTCTTAAATTTGATGTTTGTGTAAACATCATTTGAAATCCCCACATACGTATTTGACATCCCATGGACTATCAAATTTAATCTCTAATGAATTTGTTCTTGAGCTTTAATTTGAATCTCATACAAACATCTCCCATTATTTTACTCACTTTGAAGATTTATATCTTGAAGCAAAGGAATCATGGAGGGACCAAATTTGTTGGATATGTTCTTGATTTCAAAAGGGATGAACCCACTTGATCTTTTGGTTTTAGGATATTTCTAAGTGTAGATTAAAAAATTCTCAAATGAGCTGATCTATGTGTTTTACATGACATTTGTGTGCCTGTCATAGAAAACATAGTCAAACTACTTGTGAGGTCATCTTCACACATGTATATCATTTGATGTGCTTCTTTAGAATACATGAAACTTAGCATGTATGTTCTAGGCACAAAACCTAACATACCCATGTGATCAACTCCTCTATAAACTACCACATATGAAAGATATGATGCCATCAATATGGTCACTCAACTTTATTTGAGCTCCTTTACAAATTGGCTAAGTATGGAAACTTAGCAAACTTTGTCAGAGATGTCAAATTTGAATCTTCATATCTTCTTTTGTGCTTCATAAGATGACCTAAAAGTTGGCACATATGTTTTTTGAACTAATGTGATCATAACCATATGACCAATTCTTCTTGACTTATCCATGCATGGCAATGATAACATTATCAAACTATCTATTCAAAATTTCTACCACTAGACCCAAAATGTCTAGATAAACTCAATGAATAACTAGATGAATACCATGCACTTTCATACTAATTTCAATATCTTTTGGCATCCCATAGGGTCTATTCAAATCTAGAACTATCCTTTATAAATTGACAATTTACACTTTAATTTAACTTAAAGTTTTTAAAAATCTTTTCAAGATACATGATCTCTTTGGTCCACTCATTCCATCTAGAACTTTGCTTACATTGAGTCATTCTTTCAATAGGAAACTAGCTTAGTTATCCAAACCACATTTATACAAAATCTCTTTATGTGAGCCAAAACTTGGCTAACACTAACATCTCAAAATAAACTCTTAAATACCCTCATATGGTATGAATAAAAAAATTACAACCCAAGTTTCCATAATCACTACCTACTTACCAAACTTGTAAGACTAGTGTCATAACCTACTTTTGCAATCAAAAGGAAAATATTAACCATAAAGATGCATCAATCTATCTAATTCTACAACTTCTCTCAATAATAATTAAAATACACTATCTTATGAACTCAAAGAAATAAGTTCAAAACAATATTTCAAATACAAGTTTCCATTTAAGGAAACACTAAATCAACATCATGAAAATATGAACCCTCTTAATGGTTTATAATGATGTCAAAAGAGGGTGAGAGAGTAACAACTCACCTCTATTATGGATATGAGATAATAAACCTCTTCCCTATTCCACATAAATATAGGGGTGCTAATTTGGGAGCAAACCACTAACACATTTGAGTCCTCAACAAAAATGACTACACTTTATTACAAGAAAATTCCCACTACACTAGGTGGTGCCAATATAGAAATGGTCTTATAGGATTTCCTAGTCCTAAGATTAGTGTATATAAGTCACAAAATTAATATATATATATATATATATATATATATATATATATATATATATATATATAAGTGAGAAGCATTCCATGATTTTTTAAACACTAATAACATAAAACACCAATGATGAAGGTGAATTGATTAATAAGTAAGAATGTAATAATTCTTGAGGTGTTCAACCTAAATGATCAAAAATAATGAAGGAATATTTTATTCATAAATCATGAACTATGTTATGCACTCCCATACCAAACATATTACAAACAACACCACTGAGACACTCGATAAACCAACCCTTTAATGATTATAAGAGGGTACAAGTGCTTTGAAGGTACACATTAAATATACCACACACTTTTCATCTATATAGATAAACATAATTCCAAAAATCATGGATGTTTATTACTTATAATAGTTACCAAGCCAACTAGAAGGATATACTAAATATCACAACTATAGTCATGGTGTAGCATGATTCTACACTAAGGCACTAATAATTCAAAATATACTTCACTCAACTAGTACAATACTCCCTATGCTCTCACATCCTAAGGGTTTTCCTACTCAGTAGAATTTTATTTAGGTTCGCATTGGTAACTAGAAGGATATGAAAATACTAATGGACTCATTAGGTCTTAGATTTCAAGCCAAAACTCTGATATCACATATAATAACCCCTTTATGTTTGACATAGATAAACATGATTTTTTTTAAACACATATCTTTAAATAGATTACACCATAAGAATCTAATAAGAGATCATATAAAACACTCTAAGTGTGGTTGATAACTATAAATGAAGCATGTCACATCATATATCACTAATCTCTATTATCGTGAGAAACACATCAAAATACAAATATAAAAAGTAATTAAAATTAACCAACCATAGCTAAATCATGCCAATAGCCACTACTATCAATGTATAATAAATAAGTAATTACAACTCTTCATGATAATTTTCCATTATTAAATACCATAAAATACAATGTACATATATAAGATACATGGTTCCATAGAGCATAATTTCCCATGACTCTAGTATCTATGGATATATCAAGTATCATCTAAAAATTAGTACTATTATGGGGAGGGATAGATTCATCTGAGCATTTTTTAACACCAACCACAAACCAATGATCCCCCATACTAATCCCATCATGGAATGTCCCTTCCTTCATAGATGAGTAGATAGTGATGGTGCAAGAATCTAGAGAGATAAGGTCGTATCCATGTGATGTATGATTTCTAAAAATAAACATGTAGTGTATCCTAGAAACATGTTCTATTGTAAGATACTACACAAAAATGTGAACCATACTCATGAAATGATAATGTCTCACTAAACATTATTTTGGTTGAAGTTTTCAAGAAAATAATGATCTATGGATCAGTCAAAATTCATCAACACCATTTGATTGGAATACCATCATCTAGAATTGTGATGCTAGAAAGCTAGTGAAATCCATCTCACTACTTCCTATGAACTAGGAATCTGACTCAAGAGAGGTGTTAGTATCTTTTTAGTGACAAAATTAAATAAAATTGACAAAAACACACTAACTAGCATACATCTCTAGGCCCAGTTACTAGGGAGAGCTTAGTAAGGGAAAACCATTTAAAAACACAACTAACATTGGAAAGAAATGAGAAATATGAACACAAAACACCAATTTCTTACCAAATCCTTGATTGCTTCAAAAGGCTCCCTCTTTGGCTTGCTCAACTTGTGATTCAAGAGATCTTCTTCAATGGAGTGTGGCTACCTTCATCTCCTCTTGGCACCATCTAGCTTTGGTTTAACTTGGTTTGGCTTGGCTCAATATTTAGACATTATAACACTAATAGCAATGGATTTTATAATTTTTATGCATTATAAATTTTCATTATCCAAGCTTAAAATTCATGTGGCAAGGCCTCCTATTTATAGATTTTTGCAAATGAGTAGAATCAACCTGAACCATCCATCTCATGATTGATATATGTGGCTAAGAATTAATCTAATTTTGTAATTAAAATTCATAAATAGGCTCATTAATATTTGGGATAGAGGAGTAATTAAGATTTATGGAGGGCATTGATGAGGCATGGGAGGCATGAATCCTGATATTTGTGGCATTTATGGGCTAGGGATGTCTTTCTAAGAAATGATGTCTCCTGATGATGCAGATATTCAATAATCATTTCTAAAAATAAGTATTCAACAAGTTTCCATGGAATTATTAATTAAGATCTAATTTGGTTTAATTAGCTCTTAATCATGATTAAGCACTTTGTGTAAAAATTACTCAATTTGATTAGAATGCCTTATTATTGGTCCAAAATTTGATTGGATTGGAATTGAAAGTCAATGTCAGATGTGTTGGATCTATTATCTTATTTAGGATGTAACCAACACCAAATAACAATGGCACATGTCTCATGGAAGAGATTTGATAGAAAAGAGCAATCCAAAGCATCCAGTGCAAAATTGGCATTTTGACTCAGAATGATTTGATCAAACTTAGCTGGCCCATAAATTGTGTTACCCCATTTAATGATACTCTAGCCAAAATCAGCACGTGAATATGTCAGCTTCACATTATTTAGCATGTTTTAGTGTTTTAGGCCAAATTGTGCATTTTAGTTAGAAATTGGTCAAAATCTTGGTTGGAGGTTATCGATGGCCAAATTTAGGTGTCTATAGTTTTCCCCTATTTGGGAAGGCATTGCAAGTTATAAGCATAATAACGTCTTCTCAAAGAATGAAAAGTCATGTATGCCTACAACTATAATGATGATAAACTAACTGTAATATGCCCCCTTGAGGGAATGGTTGACATAAGGAAAGGTTAGTAAGTGGTCCCTCAAAAAGAAAAAAGTGAAATGAGAGGACCAAAGAAAGGAAAGATGATGGGGTGAAAACACAATGATTTTGAAAATATAATCAAAATCACTAAGAATGCAAGTGAGATGGTGTACAACAGTTTTCCCAAAGGTGGTTATAAGCATTATACCCTGATAGTGGTAACATGGTATGATAACACAATGATTTGCCTAAAGGTAGATATAATAATTGAAATTTGGAGCTACCCTAGTTAGGATAGACAAACAAGATAATAACATGCCCCTATATGGGTAGAAAAATTAAAGTGATGACATATTAATAATTTACCCAAAGGTAGTTATAATCATTGAGAAATGCAGGTGGGATGGTGTGCAATGATTTGCCCATAGACAGTTATAATCATTAGACCCCGATAGTGGCAAACATGATTGATTGGCTAATGATGAAAATAACTTACCTTGAACCATTCATCTCATGATTGATATATATGGCTAAGAATTAATCTAATTTTTCAATTAAAATTCATAAATAGGCTCATTAATATTTGGGATAGAGGAGTAACTAAGAGGCATGGAGGGCATTGATGAGGCATGGGAGGCATGAATCCTGATATTTGTGACATTTATGGGCTAGGGATGTCTTTCCAAGAAATGATGTCACCTGATGATATAGATATTCAATAATCATTTCTAAAAATAAGTATTCAACAAGTTTCCATGGAATTATTAATTAAGATCTAATTTGGTTTAATTAGATCTTAAGCATGATTAAGCACTTTTTGTACAAATTACTTAAATTGATTAGAATGCCTTATTATTGGTCCAAAATTTGATTGGATTGAAATTAAAAGTCAATGTCAGATGTGTTGGATCTATTTCCTATTTAGGATGTTACCAACACCAAATAACAATGGCACATGTCTCATGGAAGAGATTTGATAGAAAAGAGCAATCCAATGCATCCAATGCAAAATTGGCATTTTGACTCAGAATGATTTGATCAAACTTAGTTGACCCATAAATTGTGTTACCCCATTTAATGATAATCTAGCCAAAATCAGCACTTGAATATGTCAACTTCAGATTATTTAGCATGTTTTAGTGTTTTTAGGCCAAATTGTGCATTTTAGTTAGAAATTGGTCAAAATCTTGGTTGGAGGTTATCGATGGCCAAACTTAGGTGTCTATAGTTTGCCCCTATTTGGGAAGGCATTGCAAGTTATAAACACAGTAACGTCTTCTCAAAGAATGAAAAGGTCATGTATGCCTACAACTATAATGATGATAAACTAACTATAATATGCCCCCTCGAGGGAATGGTTGACATAAGGAAAGGTTAGTAAGTGATCCCTCAAAAAGAAAAAAGAAAAATTATGGGACCAAAGAAAGGAAAGATGATGGGGTGAAAAAACAATAATTTTGAAAATATAATCAAAATCACTAAGAATGCAAGTGGGATGGTGTACAATGGTTTGCCCAAAAGTGGTTATAAGCATTATACCTTGATAGTGGTAACATGGTATGATAACACAATGATTTTCTTAAAGGTAGTTATATTAATTCAAAATATGGAGCTACCCTAGTTAGGATAGACAAACAAGATAATAACATGCCCCTATATGGGTAGAAAAACTAAAGTGGTGACACTATAATAATTTACCCAAAGGTAGTTATAATCATTGATAAATGTAGGTGTGATGGTGTGCAATGATTTGCCCATAGATAGTTATAATCATTACACCCTGATTATGGTAAACATGATTGATTGGCTAATGATGAAGGTAACTAACATAGAGGGAAAATGATGAATTTAGAACAACCTGCTAGTAGGGAGATGCTCATCTAAACTAACAAAGGTTGAAATTATGTCATGGTTAATTACTCTATTTGGGATTGAAATGGGATGTCGGTGCTAAAGATATGTCAATGCCACCATTTTTGAATATACTTCTTGAAGCTAAGGTTTATTGTATCATGTGTTGGTAGGCATTATGGTATAACATCATGAGGAGTTGGCCAAAAATATTCATAAGGACATACTCCTGTAATCCACTACTCAATAGAAAATAATGCACAAATAATAGAAACCATTATGACAATGTAAACATATGAATATGGATGGATTCAAGTGTAAGTGTGGGCAAGGAATCACCCAATGAACATACATAAACAAAATCAAGGCAACAGTGCTGAAAGTAAATAAATAAGTAGACAAACAAATAATACAATAGAAACCATATGAACATTGTCCTAGAAAATAGGTGAAAACTTAAAAAACAAACAAAATAGGGGAATAAAATAAAAGGAAGGGGGTGGTTGAGCTATCTCTAAATGCACTAGGCAAGTGGACATTGCCTACCTAGATCCATGGATATAATATCAAAGAAAAACTTCAGGCCAAATGTAATTCTCCTAGGGAATGGGAAGAAAATGATAAATTATTAAAACAAGTAGAATGGATGTGATAAAACAATAGGAATGGTCTTGTGAAATGGCAAGTGTGTGGAAGAAAAGACTAAAAAAGATGGGAAAACTAATAAACAAGTGATTTTCTTGCAACTTAGTAAGGGTTCCTATAATCCTTAAAGCAAAGAAGTGGTCAATGTTTTTGTTCTTTTATAATGATTTTACAAATGTTTTTGGAATTTTTTAAGTATCTCAACTTGATTAAGAATGATGAGACACTAAATGGTTCAAGGTCACAAAATGGTGAGAGTGTTTAAACTTAGGTTGCTCACAAAATGGTGAAAGTGTTAAAGCTTAGGCTGCTTATAAAATGATGAGAGCATTTAAACTTAGGTTGCTCACAAAATAGTGAGAGCATTCAAACTTAGGTTGCTCATAAAATGGTGAGAGCATTCAAAGTTAGGTTACTTGCAAAATGGTAAGAGCATTTAAACTTAGGTTGCTAAAAAAATGGTGAGAGTGTGGTAGAAAGGGTGACTGAGTTGACCTCAACAAGTATCGATAAATACCTACATAGTCCCAGAATAGGACCTCAAGTCACTGTAGTTTCACCCTTATAGTAGAGGAACTTGACTAGCATAGTTGTCATTTCAAACAAAATAGGCACAGTTGGTAAAAAGGCATAGTATGGCATAAGAAATGGAAATTTGGTACATCAAGGCTCAATAAATAAATGTTTCCCCTTGTTTTCACATAAGTGGTTATAACTAGGACACAATGACATAGATGAATGGTACTAATTTTCCCAAAGGTAGTTATAATTAGTAGCAACACCAGTGATAAGAAAGGAATAATAAAGGAAAGATGTAACTAATGAAACTTCTATTATATTTCTTCAAAATACAATCTCTGTTTGAAGTACTTAAAAATAATTGGTGAAACTAATCAGATTCTTTAGTGCTAAAAAGGTGTAACCAATGGCAAAACCATGGTTAAACGGGTTAGGTATATAATATTTATAACATGCCTATTAGATAGAATAGAATGGTCAAGTGGATGTAATGAGATAAGAGGAATGACAAGAATGATATTCGTACAAAGAAGAAAAGTGATAAAATGGCACAACTAAAATAGTCCTTATAGACAATACACCCTAGTGCTCAAGCATAGTACTACTCAAGGTGAATAATATTCATTGGTTCAAGAAGTTCCTCTCTGTCTGGTGTGGAAAGCTTGTATGATCTTGATCCATAATCTGTAGTAATGATGAAAGGCCCTATCGAGTTTGGTTTGAATTTATCTTTATGATTTTTCTCAACCATGGTATTATTTTAGTTTTCTTTAAGAACAAGATCACCAAGTTTAAATGGTTTATACTTGACATGCCAAATATAGTGGCCTTTGAGTTGGTTCTGATATGCCTAAATATTGTTGACTGTTGAAATATCCCAAACTAAATTTGGATGCAAATTTCTTTCAAAACTGATTTCAACTATTTGCAGGCATTCCATAAAACAGAACAACCATATCCAATGATAAAACAAGACAATGATATAAATCTGATTGTTTGCCTTTAGAGTATGCTGATACAAAAATATATTGCCCAGATTTGCTTCAATAGTGAATAATCAAAAATTACAGTACACAACAATACTAAAGAAAGTATGAATAAGCCCAAATAACCAAGAACCTGGAAATATGCACAGATCTGGTCACTGTGTCAAAAACACAGTCACTGACGTCGATTATTTTGCCAATGTCAGTCGATACACTACCATCGTCGGTTGCCTGGTCATGATCTCTACCTGTCTATGTCTGCCTACCTGTCGATGTTGGTCACTGATCAGCCAATGTTAGTCTACCTACTGATGTCGGTCACTGACCTACCGATGTTGGCCTCTGTACTACCCTACAGCCTGCAACTGCAAACGGGCCCTTCTTCAATTTTTTGAATCCGCTAGTATGGCCTGGTACCGATCTATACATATTTCATACAGCACTGATCTAAAGATTTATATATATATTTTTAAATCAAATCTAATGATATAAATACTTGGAAACCTCTATATATGCTAAACACTTGATATATCTAGTGAATGACTGCTGAAGCCCCAGATCTGATCAATAAGCACGATATGAATTCCGTCACGAATCCACCCCTGAAAAGAGCTAGGTTTTCATCCAACTCTTCTCCAATCTGCTAAAGGTTTTCATCCTCAGAGAAGCTTTGCAATAATGCATAAAATATTTTTAAGCAATAAAAGGTATTCAAAATGCTTTGCCCTCAACTTCTTTTAAAGGCCCCCAAGAAACTTCTAGAAGAAGCCAAAATATTTTATTTATTTTTCCATTTTAATTAAAATTAATTAATTAAAGTCATCCTTTTGAAGTAATATTAATTTTGGACAGCTTAAATTAATTAAATCACTTTCTCAAAATTTTGGGGACATTACAGTCCTCCCTTCCTGGAGATTGCTTGTCCTCAAGCAATTTGCCCCTGATACATAACACCAACTTCCAGGATCCCATATCATTCTCAAAAAATTTCAAACTCTACTATAAAAAACACCATGCTGCAAAATATCTATGAATAAATTCTCCTTATTTCTCCTAGAGAGTAGTGTGATAATTCTCAACATGTAATTAACAAACTCACCATCACATACCTTAGTCTTCACAGAAGACCATTGCGCTACTCTGATTATCATGCTCTCCAAATCCCCATAAGAATGATGACTCATAATTGGGAGTGAAAATGTAATGCAACAAATAGAATCATTTACCTCATCACCCATAAAATGAGTCTCCATCATGCGAGATGACACCTCCTTAGGTCCCCCATCTAGCGCTGCCCTCAAGATAGTCTTCTTTCCCCCAGAAAGGAACTCCAACTGCATATGGCAGTGATCAATAATGTAACGCCAAATACCCTGTAACCACTGCATACCCAAGACCACATCATAATCCTCTAAAGGAAACACATAAAAATCTTCAGTCAGAGTGTAATCCCCCATCTCAATACTAAGCTGTGAAATCCGTTTGGTACAACCCAAAATTGCTCCATCTGCCACCTTTACTCCAAAACCACCAAACTTCTCATACTATAATCCACACCTTTTCACTAACTTCTGGTCAATAAAGTTATGTGTAGCACCTGTGTCTACCAAGCTCATGACCCACTTGCCCTTAAGCGTACCTTTCAACCAAAAAGCATGAAAGTTAGGATAACTGGAGAGGGTAGCCATAATTACTTTGGCTGACGCCAAAGGCTCAGGGGTGTTTAACTCCAACTATGTCTAAATCTGCTCAACATCTTTTGTATTATCCTTAATATTAGTATTAGGAACCTCCTCATCCCCTATATCAGAAGTCACCTCAATCAAATGAATCTTTCCTTTACCCATGCAATGGTGTCCTGGTTCCCATGGATCTTTGCAAGAAAAACATAACTTTTTCCTTCTCAAATCATTCCTCATTTCCTGATTCATCCAAGGGTTTATAGAAGATGACCCTTCTTTATTTTGTGGTGTGTTGGCCTTCTGTGTAGGCTGAGATTCCGTGACTAGTTTCTTATCAACCTGATAAGAAGAGGGGATAGTATCCAATCTCAATGTCACATCAATGGCCTCCTTAAGAGTGGCTAGTTGGAAAGCATGTACCAGACCCTTAAGTCTATCATGTAATCCCTTAATGAATAACATCATGCTATGCCTCTAGGACATATCAAGTACCATAACTGCAATACGCTAAAACTCATTAACATATGCTTCTGCATGACCAGTCTGTCTAAGATGAGCCAACTCCCTGTAGTAAAGTTCTGTATCCTTATGGTTAAACTGTGCAATGAGTCACTCAGTGAACTCAGCATAGGAGTGAACTAAGGTGTGATCCTGGGTGACCAATCCATAGTGCCACCAATCATATGCAACCCACTCTAAATGCAACACAACAAACTGAATAGCCTCACGCTCAGGCATGGGCCTCAAGGAAAGATATATGTCCAGCTTGTGGACCCAAGCTCTTGCACTAGTGTCACTAGAGCCATTATATGGGGCCAATGTAATCTTCCCAGTAGCTCTATTGAGGTCATGATTCTACTGCTGCTGTGGTGGTTTGTTACCATGATCTCCTCTAAATCTACCTGCCTCTCTACATTGTGCACAATACTAAGGAAGAGGAAAGACTTCCCGAACCTCCAGAGGTAGAGCTCTCCACTCAGCGGTGACCACCAAAATTGACTCCTAAAATCCAACCTCAGGTGGTTCCACCTATGCTGGTTGTTCCCTTGGTATGAACTGGGGAAGTAATGGCCTATTTGGAGTAGGCATATGATGGTGATGTCACCTAGAGGAATGACGGGAGCTCCCAACTGAAGAATGGGACTGATTGTAGACATCGCAAACGTGTCTGCACCTTGGTCCTCCCCCTTGTTCGCCTTAAACCCATATCCTAACCCTTGGCCTTCATATGATTAAAATAACTTAAATATTTTAAAGTGGCCCCCTTTTCCACCCCACCCTTGCCACCTCAGATCCTACCTTGAATCCCTCCACCTTCCCCCTAGCATTTATTATGTCAAATCTCCTCATTATCGTCCCCCCACACCCATTTAAGCATCCTCGTGACCGTTCTTCCCACAACCCCTCGCCCGGCGGCGTGCAAGAATGCGCAGAGGCTATTTTTAGCCTCTGTCCCCATTCTACCACCGCCGACATCGGCAACCATTCGGCCGACGTCAGCGAAATTGCCGGTGTCAGCAGCCTTCATTACCCCTTTCTGCATCCGTTGCAGCCCCTGGACCCTTGAGCTCGCAAACAGAATTCTCTTGGCACTTTGGCATCCGGCTCTCTTCTCTCTAGACCTCGTGCAACAGCAGTAACAGGTGCAAAGGCTCTAGACCAGGAATCTCCTCTTGCAACAAGCCTTCTGTGGCTCCAACAACAGCTCTCCCACTCTTCATTCGGCAAACAAAAAGGTAAGCACAGTCTGTTATTTCATTTCATTTCATTTCTTTAGCTTCCAGTTATCTGGTATATCTGTTGTTTCCTGCTCCCTCTATTCTTCCCCTTGAGAGGCTGAAAGCCTTCTCAGGCCCTGTCCTCTGTGCATCTTCCTCTCACACTGTCCCCTTTTCTATACAATCCCAGACAACTTCCTCATCCCCCTATCAACAAAGACCCTATACAGGGCACCTAATCAGAACTAGCCCATTCCCCAGTCCATCCAAATTCGTCTCCGAACTCTGTCTCGCCCCTGTTCATAAACCGGACCCGTTCACAATCCAGAAACCAAACCAGACCCGACCACAGGCCACAACCCCGACCGACGACGGTCATTACCCTCACCGACGTCGGCATACTAACCGACGTCGGCCTCCCTTAACCCACCGACCCCGGTAGGACCACCGACGCTGGCGACTGTGACCAGTTTGACAGCTTCTTCCAGGTAAGCCTTTGCTTCCTTTTCTCTTTCAGTTTGCTATCATTTCAGTCTATTTTAGCATTTTGTCATTTATCAGTCATTTATCTTTTATTAAAATAGTGGGTTGACCTCCCTTAAGGAAGTTCTCACACTTTCGGGAACAAGCTTTCGCTTGGCAACCCACCGCCTATCCATCTAACGTTTTCTTGTCCAAGTTCTTCTTCTTTGCAGGTGTCATTCCTCCACAGCCAAAGAGGGGTGCTCACAAACGTCTGGATTACGGTGCGCAATCTTCATCCAGGTACTTCACATGCCTTGTCCATTATTCTTTAGTTTCTTCTCTCTCTTGAATCTGAAAAAGCAAAATTTGAATAGAAACATTCTGGCACGCCCGGTGGGACCCTAGGTTCCTCCTGGGTTCCTTTTCTTCTTCATTCATTTAGGAGCATTAGGTCCTTACCTTTTCTCCTCCTTCTTTTCTTCTCAATGACACTATAAGCAGGAATTAAAAAGAATCCTTCTTTTCTTTCTTGCACATTCTAGACTAGTCCAACGTCATACTCTCAACCCTTTCTCAAACTTGTCTTCATAACAAACATCACATTTCGACTTGGGCATTAAAACACCTTTGCATTCATTTCTGCTTGTGCTTGTATCTTCTTAGTCCACATCTAGTAACTTAGACGCATATTGAATAAATCGTAGACACTTGATGTTACACTACCAAACCACATGCACTAAAACGAATATAAAACTTACTTGAGACGAAGCCCGACTGGGATTTCATCCCCCAGCGGATACCTTACCCGTCTCAGTGACCCTACTTGGATTTCATCACCAAGGGGGAAGCCCACTCCGTTCTCTGGCGGAGGATAAACTCTAGGCGAGGTATATCTTGGCTAAGCGAGACCAGCTAACCACTGGAATCGTGAAGTGAGGGGAGCTTGCTCCTTAGCACCAGGCCACGTACCAGACCCTAACACAGATTTTTGAGCACCTAAAACAAGACCCGAAACCAGCTCTAGACTGCTTCTTCTAGGACCTTCTTGACAGCCAATCTCCCCAAACATTCATCTAAGGCATAAGCCACAGCTTCAAAAGTTAATTCCTAGGATTTATCGCTTAGGCTTGTCTATCTCTCTCTATTTTCCTCTTCTCATCTATTTGTTTGAGTGAGTGAGGACGCTTTCTTCATTGTTTTTCCAAGAATCTTCAAATCTTTTGGTTCTCTGGAAAACACAGTCACCGGCATCGGTTCTGCCACCGACGTCGGCTTTCCCCTGTCACCGACATCAGTTCTATCACCGACGTCGGCTATCTTTCTTACCGACATCAATTTTTAAACCGACGTCGGTCTCTGTCACTGTCCTTTTTCTCAAAACTAGCAACCTAAAACCTGACCCTTTTTTTGCCAAAACTCCATTCTAAGTTTTTAGAACTGCAAGAACACAGTTTCTGGAACCTGACCCTCCTTTTTGACCACGCTCCCTCGTCCCTAACCAGTCCTATCATGGAGTTCCACTCGGAGACTGAAAGAACTCCTACAAGACCGACCCCGACCCCGACCCCGACTCAAATTCCCATCATCCCTGAAGGGGACCAAGATTTTGAGAGATTCTTGGACCTCAATACCGCAGCCCTCCAAAATTATCTCGTGAGAAACCCAATGCGAGACCTTTTGGGTGACGTGGCGACGACATCCACACCATTCACCACCCAACCCTTTATGACTCAGCCTTTCGCCTCAACTATTAACCCAACCATGGCCAATACGCAAAGTTTGGCCTCCCCATCTATTTTTAGACCGACCTCCATCGGGGTTCCATTAGCCCCTCAACCACCTGCAATTCAACCAAGTTCTACATCATATTAGAACTTGATTATCTCGACCCCTCATACTCTTGCGCCCACAAATGTAGGAGTGCCAACCTCTCTTTTTACTAGTGCCGCCATTCAACCACCTCTGGCGGTGCCCAGTCAACTTATACCTTCGACCTTCATAACGCAACCACTTTTAGCCTCCACTTCTGCCCCTGCGACTAGTCATCCGTACATTGTACAACTGACTATGTCGCATGCCTCCTCTAGCCTCTTCCAAGCGCCTTACAACCTAAGGGGTTCTCAACCTGCCAATCTGTCAGCAGACATCATTAAGATGCTGATGGATAAAATGTCCAGTCTCGAAGCCTCCATTTCTAGCTCAAGCAATGTCCTATCTTATGACTAGATTTGCAACGAACCCATCCATCCTTCCGTCCCTATTCGACCATATCCTAACCATTGGGAGATTCCTAAATTCACTCACTTTCAGAGTAAGGAAGACCCACAACAACATCTACGGGCATTTAGACATGCCTGTTATCTTATTGCCCATGACGATGCGTTACTTTTACGCACATTCCCTATGTCACTTTCTGGCCCCACCCTTGACTGGTATAGTTCGCTTGCCAAACACTCTATCTTCTCATTCATCCAACTCGCCCAACTATTTCTTGACCATTTCTCAATCAACATCACCAAACAAGTCTCAATCACAGACCTTTACTCCATCAGGCAATTTGACGATGAATCTGTAGTTGATTTTGTCGCTCGTTGGAGGGGCCTGATTAACCAGCTCTCCTCTTTGCCTCAACCTGAGCTCATCGAGCTCTTCTCTTGAGCATGTGCCAGACACATCTCTTCTACTTTGCGGATTCAGACATTTCACACTTTTGATGAAGCTTTCATCATGGCTCGAAAACTCAAACTCTGCACCCTTGAAGAAGATAAGGTCAAATTGCATAATACCAACGCAAAATCTACTGGCCATTCTTCTTCCATACCCTCTTCTTCTGCCAATTTTGAATCCAAAGGAGTGGCCAACACTGTGGTCATTAGATCACCATCCTCAACAACAATAAATTACTCTCAACCTTCGACATCTTCCAGCATTACCAAACAATTCCAACAATGGTATATCCAGCGTTCTTACACTCCACTTGGAGAACCATACGCTTCTGTTTTGGAAAAACTTCTCAAGCAGGGGGTCCTCAATCTCCCTATAATCCAACCACCTCAATTTGACCCCTCTAAAGCCCTCCCTACATGGTATAGAGAGGCTGACTTCTGCCACTTTCACCGCATCCAAGGCCATGACATTGACAACTGCCAAACTTTCAAAAACATCATCCAAGAACTGATCGACAAGGGGGATCTTGTTTTAGATAACCCGAACGCCCCACCCAATCAACATATCAACATCTTCAAACACCCTTTTCCAAATCATCCACCTACTCAAAACAACATCCAAACCATAACCAAAGATTCTCATGACCATGACATTCACACGATTAACACTATCTTACCTCTTGTCTCTGACCAATCTCTTTCACAGGTAGCAGAGTCTTCTTCTCCTATTCGTCTATCACCAGATGAAGAACCCTCTTCTCCTATTAGTCCTCCATCTATTTCTCCTATATTGGAGGATGCCTTGACCACACCTACACCATTAGCCCCACCTTCATCCAATGACCATACCTTGCCTACTCCTCAAGCACAAGAAGAAGGCACAATCATCCCTGCCCTCTGCCCACTTGAGGAGCCACACTCTCTTATTTCTTCTCCACCAAGAGAAGAACCAGTCTCTTTACCCATTTCAATCGAGGAAGACCCAGTCACGGTTTCCTCTTGCCCTTTGCCTAAGATTGTTACATCTCACTCACCTTCGTCCACATCCAAACCCAAACCCACATCTAACCCTGCCTCACACAATAGTGACCCTCGACCCAAACTAACGAAAGTCACTAGACCACATCGGAGAACTCCTCCACCTTCATCATTACCTTCAATCTTGGGCCCACATCCATCCACTTTAATAGGAGTACTGCCTACTCCCATCCTTCACAGAGGCACGTCGCCTCCATTACTCTCTCGACCCATCAGACACACATCTCCTCCAAACCATCGACCAACGCCTCTTATGCCTCTTAAACCAAAGTCATCAACCCCTACTGCAATAAGACATCTAGACCCATTAGCAGGTTCTTATACCTTGCTTTTATGGCAACTATTGCAGTCATCTCGTATCGACCTCCCGCCTCTCCAACCATATCAATCTCTTAGACCAAAACCACCCTGGTTCGACAACACTTGCATTTGTGTGTATCATCGCACACCTGGACACGACACGGAGCATTGTTGTGCCCTCAAGGTTGCCATTCGCCAATGTCTGGCGAATGACACCTCTCTTCTCGACCACGTTATCAATAAACCCTCAACACCGCCTCTCTCATCGACTCTCGGATCAAAACCCTCTTGGTTCGACAAATCTAAATTTTGCAACTATCATCACACTCCGAGACATGACACTGAGCATTGTTGTGCTCTCAAAGCTGTCATTCGTCAACAACGGAGAAATGATTTCCTTCTCACCAAGGACCCTCTTAACCACCTCTTCAACAAAACATCAACCCCGACCCATGCCTCTTCAACCTCATCACCTAAATCGGGATCCCCATGCCAGACTGTGGTCCCTTTGCCGCCTTTGACCCCCTTATTTGACATTAATACCATCCATCTGACCACTAAACCTCAACCGACCTTAACCAATCTTTCAAACATTCTCCCTACCCGCTGGGGGAATTCATCCTTCATCCAAACCTCGACCAACTTTTCAACCCAGTCTCTACCACATATCAATCACTCATTTTATCTTAAATCTCGACCAAGTATCCATCAACCCAACCCCCGACCAATTATTCGACCAGTCTCAACCAAACTTCAACCAAATATTAATCAACTAGACCTCTTGACCAAACATTCAACCTTTTTCAACCAACTAATGACAATGTCAACCAACTTCACATCCACCATCAACATCTGACCAATCTGGAAAGAGCCAAATGGGGCAAGTCCGCTCCTAATTGACTCAGACCTTAACGCACTAGCATGGCCCAGGGACTTATTAGACCTTGAGCCCCCCTTAATGCATTGCATCTTCGACCATTCTTCTGTTAGTCGAGTACTCATGTACTTGACACTTAACTTGAGCAATCCCCGTCCTCTTAATCCTCATCCCTTTCAACCCTATTCCCCTTTAACAAGTCCTCTACGACCCTTTTATGATGCATGGATGCTTTGTCCTAATAAAAGGGGAGTCCTTGAACTTCTACAGCCTTGTCCATGACTCTAATCAAAAAAATCAAAAAAAATCAAAAAAAAAAAATAAATAAATAAATAAAATCAAGATGTCAAAACATATCCAAGGTCACAAAGTCAAATTCAAAAAGACAGACTGCTCCCTTGAAGGACAGTTGTACTATCATTGCTGTAGCTAATAGACTGATCCCTCGAAGGACAGCTATTCAAACATTATAAAGCAAAAATATAGACCACTCCCTCGAAGGATGGCTATGACTAAATCTTGCTACAAACAGCAACCTTTCTTAGAAGCTTCCCGCATTGATCAGCTTCGCAACATGACCACTACATTAAAAGACATCTCTATGTAGGCTTCCCGCATCGATCAGCCTGCACCAAAAAAAAAAAAAAAAAATGGGTCATTGACTTGGCTTGTAGTTGTCTCAGGGTCTCCTATAAAAAGGGGCAAGGTTATTCCTGCTCTTAAACTGGGTTACCCTATCCACCTCCTATCACCTGCTCAGGGGACTTCGAGCTCACTTTAATGTCAAAGTGATTCGATTACCATTCTAACACCACACTGGTCAACGACGTAATGCATGAACGGGGCTTTGGTTCTAATAACTCCTATCTATGCTTCCTTTTTGGTCCTTGTCAATGAAAGAGCAATTTGCCTTTCATCTTTTCTCTACACTTTGGTCACATTTAACCACATCAATTGTCGACTCATCTCAAACCAAGCCATTTTTCATCATTTTCAGCTAGCATCATCCTAGTCCATTTCACATAGTTTCCATGGACACCAATACACATGGGAACTACCGACCAGGCCCAATTTATGTTAGGCATAAACCAATACTTGTTGAAGCATAAATAGACTTCCATTCATTTTTAGCATACATCCATCATGACTATGGAAACTTGCTAGGGATGAAAGCCTCTCGACCAATGTGACATCTGTAGCATCATCTTGCCCTCATCATTTTGACACCTGACCACATCCAATCATTGATCAATCAGACCTTTTGTCCGAACTACATTGGTCTGAGGCCCTATGACCAGGGCTATGTAGGCAGCACTCAGATACCACATCCTCTGAGGTTAGCTCGATCACCCCCATTTGTTCATCTCTTTGATGGACAAACCTTCTCTTCCACGACTTTGACCAAGACCAATCAACCTCTTTGACCCTTCCTCCCTTTTTAGGGAGAACTACATTGGCCTGAGGCCCTTCACACAAGGGCTATGTAGGCAGCACTCAGATCACATGATGTTTTCTGAGGTTAGCTCAGCCACATCCTTTCGTCCATCCATCCCCTTGACCAATGACCATTGGAGATCATGCATATCTCCTTCGTCCTTTGACGACTTCCAAGACAGCGTTTTGCCTTGGTTGTTTTTACGTGTATGCTACCTCACGGTTGGTTAGCAGAATTGTCTGCAAACCCTATTTTTGACCCTTCGCAAGTATAGGATCGTGAGCCAGTTGATCCCTACTACTTATGGCTTTTTCATGTCTCTGGGAGCACTTCCTGCGCCTGAGATACCTAGAACACGATGACCATTTGGAGCTTCAGCTTAGATTGAGTGACCCGATCAGCAGATGACTAAATGTTGGGGCCCGGTAACTTCAATTTTGGCACTCTTTGACCCTCGACATGCGACAATTTAACCCGACCCTCCCGTGAAGTGGACTACGCACAATCACGACTACTGCAACATTTTCACTCACTCTCTTCTATCCATTTCTCTATCAAATCAACACTCGATCTTCGGTTCCCTTCTCTCGACTATCGCTTTGAGGGGGAAACACCTCATCCTTTTCCTGGGGCAACCAACTCCTATTTTTGTCTTGCAGTTCATCAAGAACAACCAACAAGACAAAAAGGGGCAAATGTAGACACCGCAAACGTGTCTGCACCTTGGTCCTCCCCCTTGTTCGCCTTAAACCCATATCCTAACCCTTGGCCTTCATATGATTAAAATAACTTAAATATTTTAAAGTGGCCCCCTTTTCCACCCCACCCTTACCACCTCGGATCCTCCCTTGAATCCCTCCACCTTCCCCCTAGCATTTATTATGTCAAATCTCCTCATTATCTTCCCCCCACGCCC
The DNA here is from genome assembly GCA_037957365.1 of Torreya grandis. Classification (NCBI taxonomy): domain Eukaryota; kingdom Viridiplantae; phylum Streptophyta; class Pinopsida; order Cupressales; family Taxaceae; genus Torreya; species Torreya grandis. The sequence goes on from JARHVA010001319.1 coordinate 67,522, forward strand.
ATTTAAGCATCCTCGTGATCGTTCTTCCCACAACCCCTCGCCTGGCGGCGTGCAAGAATGCGCAGAGGCTATTTTTAGCCTCTGTCCCCATTCTGCCACCGCCGACGTCGGCAACCATTCGGTCGATGTCGGCAAAACTACCGGTGTCGGCAGCCTTCATTACCCCTTTCTGCATCCATTGCAGCCCCTGGACCCTTGAGCTCACAAACAGAATTCTCTTGGCACTTTGGCATCCGACTCTCTTCTCTCTGGACCTCGTGCAACAGCAGCAACAGGTGCAAAGGCTCTAGACCAGGAATCTCCTCTTGCAACAAGCCTTCTGTGGCTCCAACAATAGCTCTCCCACTCTTCATTCGGCAAACAAAAAGGTAAGCACAGTCTGTTATTTCATTTCATTTCATTTCTTTAGCTTCCAGTTATCTGGTATATCTGTTGTTTCCTGCTCCCTCTATTCTTCCCCCTGAGAGGCTGAAAAGCCTTCTTAGGCCCTGTCCTCTGTGCATCTTCCTCTCACACTGTCCCCTTTTCTATACAATCCCAGACAACTTCCTCATCCCCCTGTCAACAAAGACCCTATACAGGGCACCTAATCAGAACTAGCCCATTCCCCAGTCCATCCAAATTCGTCTCCGAACTCTGTCTCGCCCCTGTTCATAAACCGGACCCGTTCACAGTCTAAAAACCAAACCAGACCCGACCACAGGCCACAACCCCGACCGACGCCGGTCATTACCCTCACCGACGTCGGCATACTAACCGACGTCGGCCTCCCTTAACCCACCGACGCCGGTAGGACCACCGATGCCGGCGACTGTGACCAGTTTGACAGCTTCTTCCAGGTAAGCCTTTGCTTCCTTTTCTCTTTCAGTTTGCTATCATTTTAGTCTATTTTAGCATTCTGTCATTTATCAGTCATTTATCTTTTATCAAAATAGTGGGTTGACCTCCCTTAAGGAAGTTCTCACACTTTCGGGAACAAGCTTTCACTTGGCAACCCACCGCCTATCCATCTAACGTTTTCTTATCCAAGTTCTTCTTCTTTGCAGGTGTCATTCCTCCACAGCCAAAGAGGGGTGCTCAAAAACGTCTGGATTATGGTGCGCGATCTTCATCCAGGTACTTCACATGCCTTGTCCATTATTCTTTAGTTTCTTCTCTCTCTTGAATCTAAAAAAGCAAAATTTGAATAGAAACACTGATGACTATGCTGACTGGACTGATGGCTATGATGACTCCCTGTCACTGAAACTGATCTATTCCTCCTACCTCTGTGTCTATCCACCTCCAAATGATCCATGGTATCCTATAATTAGTCTAAAGCCTAAACAATCTTGGGCTGAGTAGTGATGAGAGTCCTCATCATCTCTCTCTCTACCTCATCCTGATTTATTTGAGCATCCCCCTATTCTTCTGCCATGATAGGTTCCTGATCTATACCCAACTCACGCTTGTACTAAACTCTTCTACGTGTAAAGTATCTATGGGTTATATCAAATCTTCCCGAATGCATAAAGATAAAATATATTCACCCCTACAGGCTGGCAAGATTCTTGGCTCTGATACCACTGAAATATCTCAAACTAAATTTGGATGCAAATTTCTTTCAAAACTGATTTCAACTACTTGCAGGCATTCCATCAAATGGAACAACCATATCCAATGATAAAACAAGACAATGATATAAATCTGATTGTTTGCCTTTAGAGTATGCTGATACAAAAATATATTGCCTAGATTTGCTTCAACAGTGAATAATCAAATATTACAGTACACAACAATACTAAAGAAAGTATGAAGAAGCCCAAAGAACCAAGAACCTAGAAATATGCATAGATCTAGTCACTATGTCAAAAACACAGTCGCCAATGTCGGTTATTCTACCGACGTCAGTCGATACAATACCGTCATCGATTGTCTGGTGGTGATCTCTACCTGCCTGTGTCTGCTTGCCTGCGGATGTCAGTCACTAATCGGCCGATGTCGGTCTACCTGTTGATGCCAATCACTAACTTGCTAATGTCGGCCTCTATACTACCCTGTGGCCTGCAACTGTAAACGGTCCCTTCTTCAATTTTCTAAATCTACTAGTACAGCCTGGTATTGATCTGTGCATATTTCATACAGCACCTAATCTAAAGATTTATATCTATATTTCTAAATCAAATCTAATGATATAAATACCTGGAAACCTATGTATATGCTGAACACTTGATATATCTAGTGAATGACCGTTGAAGCCCTAGATCTGATCAATAAGCACGATATGAATTCCGTCACGAATCCACCCCTGAAAAGAGCTAGGTTTTTGTCCAACTCTTCTCCAATTTGCTGAAGGTTTTCGTCCTCAGAGAAGCTTTGCAATAATGCATCAAATATTTTTAAGCAATAAAAGATATTCAAAATGCTTTGCCCTCAACTTCTTTTAAAGGCCCCCAAGAAACTTCTAGAAGAAGCCAAAATATTTTATTTATTTTTCCATTTTGATTAAAATTAATTAATTAAAGTCATCCTTTTGAATTAATATTAATTTTAGACAACTTAAATTAATTAAATCACTTTCTCAAAATTTTGGGGACATTACAAGTGTAGCTATGTATTTTTCATCAAGTAGGTCTAGCTCTTATAGGTGGGTTACTCAATAGTCATGATCTTCTAGAGCATGCTTGAAAGATATGCACAGTGAAGGTAACTCAACCTCAATGGGAACAATGGATTCAATACCATAAACAAGTGAATATGGAGTGGCTCTTTTGGGGGTATGATGATTGGTATGATATGCCTAAAGGGCAAAAAATATCTATAGGTGCCAATTGTAACCAATATCATTGACAATATTTTTGATAATATTGACAATGGTTTTATTTAATGCTTCATCTTGGCCATTATCTTGAGGGTAATATGTTGTATAAAAATGTTGTGTGATGTTATATTAGGTACATATCTTATTGGCATCCTTGTTCTTGAATGATCCTCCATTATTATATATAATGTCAGAGGGGATATCATAGTGGAAAATAAGATGTTTGAAGATGAACTTGGAAATTTACTTACCAGTCATGTAAGTGAGGGGTATAGATTCGACCCACTTAGTGAAATATTCCATGGCAATAAGGAAATGTTTATGGGCATCAGATGAAGTGGGGTTGATTTTTCTAATGAATTTGAGTCCCCATGTAGCAAATGGCCATGGTGTCAACATTGGTTTTAGAGTTTGTACTAAGGCATGAATCAAATTACCATCTCATTGACATTTGTCACATTTATTTACATATGTCATTGCATCTACATCCATCATGGACCATTAATAACTAGTATTCAAGATATTTTTGGATATAATTCCCTACTAGAATGAGCTCCACATACCCCTTGATGAACTTCTCATAATGCTAGTATAGACTCTATCAAAGTTAAACAATGAAGCAGAGTTACATCAAAACTATGATGATAAAGGGTGGATCCAAGTAGAGTATAATGACTGGAATGATGCATAAAGGCTTTAGTTTGTTTTCAAGATAGGTTAGGTGGTATAACTTGGTCATTAAGGTATTTGTAAAGGTCTAAGTACCAGATATAATTAGGACCAATAATATCAAAAATCATTACAACTGTTCAAGGTTCATGAGCTCATGAAAATAAATTCTCAATAAAGAATTGATATTCTCTAGCTTTGTCTATTTGTCAAAATAGAGAGTTGATAGTATCCATGCCATCTTTAGTTCTATTACTAGCCCTTGGTATATGTTCAAATTGGATATTTGTAATTTTTTGTCTTAGGGTATCGACCATAGCCTTATATGAAACCAACTTGTCTCTTTGGTTTGGAAATGGTCTATGACCTCATTGATGATTAACTGAGAATCACCATAAACTTGGAGATGAGATATGTTCTAGTGTACTTCCTATCAAAGTCTTGCAATAAGTGATTTATACACAACCATGTTGTTTATACAAGGAAAACTGATTCTGAATGATTTAGGGATTAGATCCCCTAATGGTGTAATAAATAGGAGGGATACCCCCAATCTATGTGTAGTAAATGAACCATCAAAATATATCTTCCATTTATTCTCCTCAATAGGTGTGTCAATGATGGCCATTATGGATTCATTAGTAAATTGAAATGTGAGGGGATTTGTGTCTATAAGGGGTGCTTTAGCGAGTTGATCTGTAAGGACATGTCCCTTGATTTCCTTCTGATTACCATACTCTATGTCAAACTCACTAAGAAGCATGAACCATTTGGCCATTCTACCTTGTAAATATATTTTATATAGTAGATACTTGAGTGGATCTACTTTTGAAATGATCATGGTCATATTATTCAACATGTAATGGTGTAGTTTTTGAGCTATGAAGACCATGGCTAGACAAGCTTTTTTAATAGGTGCATAGTTGTGTTTATATGTGACTAAGGTATGACTTAAGTAGTATACTACATGTTCTTTTCCATTTTTATCATGTTTAGCCAAAAGTGCCCATAGGGCATTGTAGGTAGCTGATAGATATAACAAAAATGTCTTTCCTGACATAAGAGGTAAAAAATAAGTGGATTAGTGAGATAGTCCTTGAGTTGTTGAAATGTTGTTTGGAAGTGATCATCCCAATGAAATGTATCTCCCTTATTCACAAGATGTGTAAAATGATGGAACTTATCTTCTAATTTAGAGATGAAGTGTTGGATTGACTAGATCCTGCTCTTTAAACTATGGAATTGCTTCAAATTGGTTGGTGGTAGTATCTCAGTTATAACATGAACTTTGGCTAGATTGAATTCAATGCCTCTACAAGACATGATGAAGCCAAGTAATTTAATTAAGGTTATGCCAAAAACACATTTATTTATATTGAATCTAACTTTGTACTCCCATAGTCTTTCAAATATCCTATGTAGCACTGCTAGATGGTCAACCCTAGTTTTTTATTTGCGTAGTATATCATTGACATAGTCTTCAATAAAAGCATACATCATATCATGGAATATGATGTTCATATCCTTTTAATATGTATCTCTATCATTATTAAGACCAAATTTCATTACATGATAATAAAATGTTCCCCATGAAGTGGTGAATGCTATTTTATGTTGGTCTTCTAGTGCTATTATGATCTGGTTGTATCCCAAAAATCCATCCATGAGTGAAAGAATTTCATAACCTATTATGGAGTTGATGATCATGTCAATATTAGGTAATGAAAAGTCATCATTAGGGAGAGCTTGTTGATGTCTCAAAAATAAGTATAGATTTTGATTCCTTCAAGGTTTTTACTAATAGGTATAGCATTAGATATCCATTCTAAGTAGTTAATGGATCAGATACATCCTGATTTTAAGATTTTTTTCCAACTCTTTCTTTACCAAGATAAAAATGTAAGTATGCATCTTATTCATATTTTATTTCACTGGTTTGGCATCAAGATTGACCACAAGGTAGTATAGAACCAAGGTGGGATCAAAACCAGATGATAGAATAATCCCATATAAAGATATCTATAAATTTTCTTAGTAGAGCTATAAAGACTTCATGTTCATCCTCAGTAAGGGACATGCCTAATTTTATCTATTTTAGGTATGATGGATTCCTAATGTTTACCTCTATTATATCTTTGACTAAAAGGGTTGAACCATCTTCTAGGATAGCAGGCAAAGACTTGAACTATTGGACTATATCAAGGTCCTCTGCTAGGACTTGCTCTTCAGCTTCTCCTAGGCATGATGAATATAAGTCCCCTAATAAATCTAGCCATGTGATGGAAATAATCAAAAGTTATCGAATAATTTGATCAAACACTTATTTTTTCTCAAAATTTAACTTGGATCCATAGGCAAGTTCATCGTTGGTGGTCTCCCGATCTAAATTTGAAGAAGAATGAACACCCCCATCTAATGGCACCTAAAACAAATTTTCACCACTAGACTAGCCTTTATCTTTAATTTTTCTCTAGTCAAAAATCACCTCAAAAAGTTTTTTAGTTTAGGACATCAATGTTTTATATATTTGCTTTTGGCTAAGGGTGTTCACTTGCTCTCTAAAATAGGCTTCAGGATCTAATGTGATTGAGAATCCTTATTTATGATCTCCCAACAGAATGTTGTCTCTAAGGCATATAAAATCATAGAATGCCTCATCATTCTAAAACTCATCAATCAATAAACTAGATTCTTGTTGGTCTCAATCTATTAGTTGTGGGTAGTATAATGGCAATGGGTTACTATGAATGACTGACATAAGGGTATACATGGAATGAGAGGTAAACAAGTTAGTTTTGGCTAGGTCATAAAAGATGAGGCTATGATGGGAATCTGCTTCACTATTTAAATCATCATCACTAGTAATTGGTGATGAAACTTGAATAAGATATGTGGGGTCACCCCTAGGTGGTTTAAATCTAAGCCCATAGGGTTATTATACTTGGTCATAAAAATTATCTCCAATGTGCCCTATTGGTTTAGTCTAAGGCATCATCCTTCATAGTCTTGACTCTCCATGATCTTAATGGGAATAGGATATTTTGAATTTTTATAACAATTAGATTGGTTATCATTGTACAACCATGATTCATCCCCTTTAAGAGGGTCTAGTTATATGCTAGATGCTGGTACAAATATGACAGGTCCCTTATATTTGTCCTTTTGTTGCTAATGCATGTGTGGGGTAAATTTAGGTCATCCAAATGCCTTTGGAATCTAAGGAAGATTAGAAATATGGAAGGTATCATGGGTCACATATTCCCTTAGGCCATTATCTGAAATGGTGAAATGATTGGAAGCTTCAAAAGGCAACATGTGGAAAAGGGAATACAAGGTATTAAGATCTATATAATTATCTTGTGGAGGATAAATAAGTATGACCTTTCTTTTAACCTACTTGGAACTTAGATTCATGTCATATTGGTAATTATAGCTTTGAAACTCAGCCTTGAGGTGTTTATAGTGCTCATATGGGTGAAAATATCCTAGAATATTTACTTCCATCTTTGAGTGATAGAACTTGATAGATTGGTGTAGCATTGACTGGATTGCATAAATCTCATGTAACCAAGGACTTCCTATAAGCATATTATATGATAACTCAAGATAAAGCACATGAAAAAATGCATAATGGGTCAAAGGCCCAATGATAACTAGTAAGCTAATGGTACTTATGATTATCTCTCCTAATTATCATAGTCTTTGATAGTTATTTTTCTGGTATAGAGATCAACCATTGTGTACTCAAGAAGCTTGATAATCTTTAGAGACACTATGTTGAGGCATGATCCATTGTCTATAAGGACACATTTTACTTTATGTCTCTTTATATAAAATTCTATGTATAATGGATTATTATGGAGTAGGTCAAGTGAAGACATATTACTTTGGTTGAATGTGACTTATTGGGATGGAGTTAGGTGTCCAACCAAAACTTGAAATTTATCATGGTATATGTCATTGTCAATAGTGGATTAGGTTAAAAAATCATTCAAAATGTTCTTGTAGATTGTTGATGTTTGCAATAAATATAAAATAGCGATTTGTGTTGGTGTCTTCTATAATTATTTTACAATATCAAACTTCTTGCCTTAGTTAATGGTGAATTGTTTATTTTTAGGGTGAATGATTGATTGGATAATAGGCAAAGTGGTAGATGATTATGGGCATGGGATAGTCATTTTTGACCTTTGAGTTGTGATTGCACAATCAGGATTAGATGTTAGACCATGATTGTTAATGAATATTTGGAATGGTGTGGGACCAGATAGGATAAGTCTCAGTTTCTGGTGCACTTGTATGTGGTCATGTGGTAAGGGTGAGTTATTGGTATAAGGTCCAAAAGTGAAAGTCTTGATTTGTTGGTTTTCCTATGTGTAGTCCTAGGTCAAATAAGGATTATCCATGTAATTTGGTTGAGTGGTATTATTTATAAATGGTCTAGATTAATTAGTGCTCAATTTAGGATTAATAGAGATGGTATTAACTCTACCCACTATAATATGACCTATAACCCTATTGTAGTCATGTGCAATTGCATGGTAGGTTTTTTAGTTGTTACCATTGTGACTTTAGTTTTGTCCATTTTTTTGACCAAGCATGCCATTATGTGAACTAAGAATTTGACTCGAGAGAGGTGTTAGTATCTTTTTAGTGACAAAATGAAATCAAATTAACAGAAACACACTAACTAGTATACATCTTTAGGCCTAGTTACTAGGGAGAGCTTAGTGAGGGAAAACCATTTGAAAACATATCTAAAATTAGAATGAAGTGATAAATAGGAACACATAACACCATTTTCTTACAAAATCCTTGATTTCTCCAAAAGGCTCTTTCTTTGGCTTGCTCGGCTTGTGCTTTAAGAGATCTTCTTCAATGGAGTGTGGCTACCTTCATCTCCTCTTAGCACTTTATGGTTTTGGTTTGGCTTGGCTCAATATTTGGACATTATAACACTAATTTCAATGGCTTTTGGAATTATTTGTGTGTTATAACTTTTCATTATCCAAGCTTAAAATTGATGTCGCAAGGCCTCCTATTTATAGATTTTTGCAAATGGGTAGAATCAACCTGAATTATCCATCTCAAGATTGAGATGTGTCCCTAAGGATTAATCTAATTTTAGAATTAAAATTCATAAATTGGCTCATCAATATTTGGGATAGATGAATAATTAAGAGCCATGGAGGGCATTGTTGAGGCATGGGAGGTATGAATCCTAATATTTATCATATTTATACCCTATGGATGTCTTTCCAAGAAATGATGTCACCTGATGAAGGACATATTAAATATTCTTCTAAAAATAAGTATTTAACAAGTTTACATGGAATTAATAGTTAGGCTCTAATTTGGTTTAATTATCTCTTAAGCATGATTAAGCACTTTGTGCACAAATTACTCAAATTGATCAGAATGTCTTGTTATTGGTCCAAAATTTGATTGGATTGGAATTAGAAGTCAATGTCAGATACATTGGATCCATTATCCCATTTAAGATGTTACCAACACTATATAACAATGACATACATTTTTTGTAATAGATTTGATATAAAAGAGCAATCTAGAGCACCCAGGTGCAAAATTGGTAGTTTGAATCGAAATGATTTGATCAAAGTTAGCTAGCCTATAAATTGCATTGCCCCATTTAATGATACTCTGGCTAAAATCAGCACTAGAATATATCATTTTTACATCATTTAGTGTGTTTTATTGTTTTTAGGCCAAATTGTGAATTTTAGTTAGAAATTGGTCAAAATCCTATTTGGAGGTTATCAATGGCCAAATTTAGGTGTCTACAATTCCTTAGTACCACAAATGTCAGAGGTGGTTAACATAGTATAACCAATATATTCTTATAGACCACATCATACCAACAATCACATAGCATTCCAAGTGTAAGAATAATAAAAAAGCATATGCATATTCCATTAATCATATAAATAAATCTCACAAAAATATCTATCCCATAATAGAAATAATAAGCAAACAAGTTTAGATTATACCACCTGAGTATAATATATATTAAGCTGCACACTCTCTTTTTGTAACAAGATACAATTCAGTACTCTCTACTAACTATCATAAAACATGTTATTCCAACAAAATGTCCATCATACATACACAGTCTATCAAACATAAGAATGAATCTAGATATATTAATTATAATTTATATCACCCAGGTATAACATACATTTAGACTGTAGTTTTTGAAAAAAAAATATACTATATGACATACCATAACATCATAGTTTATTGTACATGAGCACACTACTCAATCATGAATAATCAATCTCATAATTTCAAGAATCAAATGTCCCTTAATCCAAAATAATAGGCAAGAAAGTATAGTTTATACAAACTGGGTATATACTATGTTTAATTTACATATTGGCAATCAGATAAACATAAATTATAGTCACACATCATGATACACTAATATATGTTATATATGTCTAAACACTTGTACATTTTAATATACTCACAATATGTACCACTCACCATTTTTCATCATTGTATGTATATATATATCAACAGTCAGTCATGTTATTTTCAAAAAGTCAAAAAACTTATAACCAAGTTATACCATAAACTTTCCTTTTAATAACTATTGATGTTTAAAATTGTGCTTGATTCTAATCAACAACAATGGGAAGTTTCAAGATATGGGACTTGCATTCTTGAAACAACTTCCAGATTTTAGAGAAGCTAGTCTCTTCTTTATATCAAGTGTTGGGGGGAAAAGGGATAGGAATTTAAATAGAAATGCAAATGCAAAGAAAGAAAATCTAACTATGGTGATGCGCCTAAATGTAATTCAACCTTAATCTTGAGCACAGTGAAACTATATGTAGGATTCATTTACGTTTAAGAGAAAACATGTGCATGATCAATGTAAAAGATGAAAATAATAGAAATAGAGGCTCACAACATAGACTTCTTTAGCTGAGATATAAAAATGTCAACAAAGGCATAGGGTTCAATCTTCTTAATTGAATTTTTTGATCACATAAGAGGCATAGAAACATATACACTTATGTAGACCTTCCAACTCAAGAAAATGAGACAAAAGCAAATGACATTCCTAATAACAGTTCTAGAAAATATACAGTCTAGACTACTTTTACAAATGACACAGATAATATCAATGAAGGCATAGGGTTCAATTTCCTTATTTGAATCTTCCAATCATACAAAAGGCATAGAAACACGTACAGTCATATAAATCTTTCAACTCAAGAAAATGAGACAAAAGCAAATGATATTACTTAGTCAAAGCTCTAGAAAGTCTAGACTCTTTAAAATAATTTTCTCCACAAAATTCTCCCTCTTCAAAAATGGATCCCCCCTCGAATGAGAATCTTTCAATTTATAGAGGAAGAGAAAGGCCATTTTGGCACCATTTTTACTAGTGACCCTTGTGTTTTTTGAGCATCAAGATGAGGAAGCTACCTGAAGATAATGTTGTGTTAGCTCCTATTAGGATTCAAAATTATTAGCCGCACCATTTTCTTGCTCATCAATGCATAATGAAGAAAAATGGATCATATTGTTCACTATTTACACCTCTTGATGATCGCATGGCAAGTACTGTGTCAACTACTAGAATAACTCCTTGAGTCAACACTTTCTTGTGCCACTTATATCGCTTTGTCTATTTCTACATTTGGCTACTTTGCCTCCTCTAGCTCCTTCTGCTACTCCTTTGGTTCTTTCTACTGAGAGCGCATCTACTTTTGACGTGCATCATAGTCTGTTGCTTAGGCACTTAGAAAACACTTTGAAATGTAGACATTGACATGTGGTGACTTCCACTGAGCTGATAGTGGGATGTGGCAGCATCTACTTACTTTAGAGGGTCTTTTGAGAGTCAGGTAAAAATTGACATGTGGTCACTTCTACCTACTCTTTCCACTTAATCTAGAGGCTTTGGAAGTATTTTTGAGTTTCTTATGGAAAGCGACATGTGGCCACTTTTGTAGAGCCTTTAGCTACCTTAGAAAAACTTTTAGCCCCTTTTTTGATGCTCGTAAACACTGACACTTGGCATGTTCCACATAGCTCTTAGCAACCCATGGATGTTGGCACTTGGCATCTTCCACTGCACTTTGAGAGAGGCTTGTCTTTGAAGCTTAAAAGAAACCTAAAGCTTCAAATGCAGACACTTGTTACACTCTACTGAGATGGGCGAGGACACGTGGGGGCATCCACTTACTTTTAGGGTCCTTTGAGGGTCATGCAAAATTTGACACATGGTTGTTTCCACTTATTCCTTCCCTTTAATGATTCCTCTACTGTGAAATTTGATGTTTGCATGCCTATCATTATTTAGCCTTGTCGTTGGACCTCACCATTGAATTTGTTTCTCATTGAACCAAAAATGTTTCAATTGGTTCAACAGTTCAACACTACATGCTGAGCCACTTGAAACAAGCCAATAAACTTGCATTGAACCAAAAATTAACCAAGGTATTTAACTGAACATATTTTAGATGCCACCACATGGTGACTTTTGCTTCTTCTCAGCTGGGATATGTGGTAGCTTCTGTCACTTTTATAAAATTAACACTGAGACCTTCCACTATTTCCACTTGGCTCATTCTACCTGACTTTGATACTTAAGTAAAAATGAATCAAAAGGAAAAAAGAGCCCATGCTCTATTTCATGACTTCGCCATCTTGGACCAGAGAATGTGAAAGAAAAAATTTATGGTGCACGACTAAAAGACAAAATGCAACGTAGAGTAAATTTTTACTCTACAATTACTGGTGACCCCGAGGACTTTTGAGCCTGCTCAAAAAGAAACCACAACTCCCATTAGATCAAAATTGTGGCAACAATCACAAATTTAGTAAGGCCATCTGATAAACAGATCATTCAGCATCAAATAGCCTCTGCTTATTTTTGTAACTCCTAAAAAGCTAAATCAAGGTTAATTATGTCATATAAAAACTCTACAAAATATGAACTACAACCTTTAATTAGAATTTAGGATGGATCAATAGCTTCCACTTCTAGCACTAGTGAATCAGACACATCTGGGGAATTATGTAGATTTGAGAGAGACTTAATGTGTCGAGAGTCTTGAAAATATTGAAATTTTTTGAGCCACAGCCATGTGCTCAAAGAACACTTAATCAAAAGAGAAAGAGGGAAAGAAAAAATGGGAAAAAAAAGCAATAGAGAAAGGGGAAGCTACTATATATAGCTAACCAGGTATATTTACATCCCTCCTAGATCGAAAGGAAAATTTTTGAAGTTTCCTTTATGGTGAGAAGACCTATGGTGCCAGACAAATGGATGAATGGGAAGGAGATTTTGTGACCTACTCCTCTTGCCTGTCACCTTGCTTGGCTTGTATTTGAGTGGATCAGAATCAAACATGATTTTGACATATACGTACTCTGCTTATCCTTGGAAGCTTGTTGAATGTTGGTCCCTCATACTGGTGCTCTTCACCAAGAAATGAGTGGTTGTTGGCTTATCATTGTTATCCATTTGATGTGCATAATCCCCTTACAACGCATCATAGTTTGACTTGTTTCTTTCTTCTTCATTGAAGACCCCGTCAACCTCATCATCTGCTTCCTTCTAGCCTTCTTGAAGAAGGGTAATAGTTGTGATGTCTGAAATGGAATCACAAATTGGCCATTCATCCCACAGAACATCACCTCTATGTTCAAAGCTTTCTTCTTCAAGTTTTTCCATCTTTTCCTCTTTCCCACCCCATGATTCCACTATTTCCCCCAGGTCTGGAGGCTACCATCAGGGCGAAAGATCTCAGATTTGGAATTTGCCTTTTTGGTTAGAGGGTAACTAGGAGGACTGCTTGGGGAGATGCCATAAAAAGGTTGAGCTTGATCAAAATTATAGGAAGGACAATAAGGTCCATAATTTTATGTAAAAGGATTATACATACAAAAGTTATTTCTTGATGATACCAAAATTGCTTGACCAGCTAATTCAACTTAGAGTTGGCATTGGTGTTGATAAAATAAAAACCTCCAAAGGCTGGTTAGCCGAAGAACACACCAAGATTCTTCAACTCCTTGAAAGATTCATCCGACCAGGCATGCCAAAAATTGTTGATGTTTAAAATTGCACTTGATTCTAATCAACAACAATGGGAAGTTTCAAGATGTGGGACTTGCATTCTTGAAACAACCTTTAGATTTTAGAGAAGCTGGTCTCTTCTTTATATCAACTATTGGGGGGAAAAGGGATAGGAATTTAAATATAAATGCAAATGCAAAGAAATAAAATCTAACTATAGCGATGCACCTAAATGTAATTCGACTTTAATCCTGAGCACAATGAAACTATATGTAGGATTCATTTACATTTAAGAGCAAACAAGTGCATGATCAATGTAAAAGATGAAAACAATAGAAACAGAGGATCACAACATAGACTTCTTTAGTTGAGATATAAAAATGTCAATAAAGGCATAGGGTTCAATCTTCTTAATTGAATTTTTTAATCACATAAGAGGCGTAGAAAAACGTACAGTTATGTAAACCTTCCAACTCAATAAAATGAGACAAAATCAAATGACATTCATAATCACAGTTCTATAAAATCTACAGTCTAGACTACTTTTGCAAATGACACAGATAATATCAATGAAGGCATAGGGTTTGATTTCCTTATTTGAATCTTCCAATCATACAAAAGGTGCAAAAACATGTACAATCATATAAACCTTTCAACTCAAGAAAATGAGACAAAAGCAAATGATAGTCCTTAGTCACAGCTCTAGAAAGTCCAGACTCTTTACAATAATTTTCTCCATAAAATTCTCCCTCTTCAAAAATGGATCCTCCCTCAAATGAGAAGCTTTCAACTTATAGAGGAAGAGAAAGGCCATTTTAGCACCCTTTTTACCAATGACCCATGATCTTTTTGAGCATCAAGATGAGGAAGCTACCTGAAGATAGTACTATGTTGGCTCCTATCAAGATTCAAAATTATGAGCCACACCATTTGCTTGTTCATCAATGCATAATGAAGAAAAATGGATTGCATCATTCACTTTTTATGCCTCTTGATGATCACATGACAAGTACTGTGTCAACTACTAGAATAACTCCTTGAGTCAACACTTTCCCATGCCATTTAGATCACTTTATATATTTCTGTGTTTGGATACTTTGCCTCCTCTGGCTCTTTCTGCTACTCCTTTGGCTCTTTCTATTGAGAGTGCATCTACTTTTGATATGCATTGTAATCCACTACTTGGGCAATTAGAAAACACTTTAAAACATAGACATTGACATGTGGTGGCTTCTGCCAATCTGATAGTGGGACATGGCAGCATTTACTTACTTTAGAGGGTCTTTTGAGAGTTAGGTAGAAATTGACATGTGACCGCTTTTGCCTACTCTTTCTACTTAATCTAGAGGATTTGTAAGTATTTTTGAGGTTCTTATAAAAGGTGACATGTGGCCACTTTTGTAGAGCCTTTAGCTACCTTAGAAAAACTTTCAACCCCTTTTCTAATGCACATAGACACTAACACTTGGCATGCTCTACATAGCTCTTAACAACCCATGGATGTTGACACTTGGCATCTTCTGCTACACTTCAAGAGAGGCTTATCATTGAAGCTTAAAAGAAACCTGAAGCTTTAGATGTAGACACTTGTTTCACTCTACTGAGACAAGTGAGGACACGTGGGAGCATCTGCTTACTTTTAGGGTCCTTTGAGGGTCACGTAGAAGTCAACACATGGCCACTTCTACTTATTCCTTCCCTTTGATGTTTCCTCTGCTATGAAATTTGATGTTTACATGCCTGTAATTATGTATCCTTACTATTGGACTCACCATTGAATTTGTTTCTCATTGAACCAAAAATGGTTCAATTAGTTCAACGGTTCAACACTACACATCGAGCCACTTGAAATAAGCTAATGAACTTGCGTTGAACCAAAAATGAACCAAGGTATTAAACTTAACATATTTCAAATGCCACCACATGTCAACATCTACATTTTAAAGTGTTTTCTAAGTGCCCAAGTAGTGGACTATGATGCATGTCAAATTGGATGCACTCTTAGTAGAAAGAACCAAAGGAGTAGCAAAAGGAGCCAGAGGAGGCAAAGTAGCCAAACGCAAAAATAGACAAAGTGATCTAAGTGGCACAGGAAAGTCTTGACTCAAGGAGTTATTCTAGTAGTTGACACAGTACCTACCATGCGATCATCAGGAGGCATAAATAGGGAATGATGCGATCCCTTTTTCTTCATTATGCATTGATGAGCAGGCAAATGGTGCGGCTCATAATTTTAAATCCTGATAGGAGCCAACACAGCATTATCTTCAGGCATCTTCCTCATCCCGATGTTTGAAAAGCACATGGGTCACTTGTAAAAAGGGTGCCAAAATGGCCTTTCTCTTCCTCTATAAATTGAAAGCTTCTCATTTACGGGGGGATCCATTTTTGAAGAGGGAGAATTTTGTGGAGAAAATTATTGTAAAGAGTCTAGACTTTCTAGAGCTGTGACTGAGTAATATCATTTGGTTTTGTCTCATTTTCTTGAGTTGAAAGGTTTATATGACTGTACATGTTTTTTCACCTTTTGTATGACTAGAAGATTCAAATAAGGAAATTGAACCCTATGCCTTCATTGATATTATCTGTGTCATTTGCAAAAGTAGTCTAGACTGTAGATTTTCTAGAACTATGATTAGGAATGTCATTTGATTTTGTCTCATTTTCTTGAGTTGGAAGGTTTACATAACTATATGTGTTTCTGTGCCTCTTATGTGATCATAAAATTCAATTAAGAAGATTGAACCCTATGCCTTTGTTGACATTTTTATATCTCAGCTAAAGAAGTCTATGTTGTGAGCCTCTGTTTCTATTGTTTTCATATCTTACATTGATCATGCGCTTGTTTCCCCTTAAATGTAAATGAATCCTACATATAAATTCACTGTGATCAAGATTAAGGTCAAATTACATTTAGGCCCATCACCATAGTTAGATTTTCTTTCTTTGAATTTTAATTTCTATTTAAATTCCTATCCCTTTTCCCCCCAACACTTGATATAAAGAAGAGACCAGCTTCTCTAAAATCTGGAGGTTGTTTCAAGAACGCAAGTCCCACATCTTGAAACTTCTCATTGTTTTTTATTAGAATCAAGCACAATTTTAAACATCAACAATAACTTAATTTTATTTCTAGGGATTGTTTCCATATTTTTATGATTTTAGTCCCTCGAATACCTTATGCCTCAATATAACCATCAATTTAGCTATAATCTTAGGCATATGACCCAATGCACCTATATATGTAATATTTTCATATGATTACTTAATTCCATAAATAAATATGTTTCTTTTCTATGAATAATATTACAACATAATATGTACTTTATGTAAACATACAAATGATATATTAATACTATATCAATAGCCAACTATATTTCTAAGTCAAAAACTCCATATGATATTATATTTTCCTCTTCACAAAATATATTGACAATATTTATAAAATAAAAGATACAATAATATAATACTCCTTCATAGTTTTTATCCTGACATAAATATATTTCAAAATATACTACACCCTATGATAACCCATATTATCATAGGCTAGTGTTCTTCAACATAACTACTAATTACTCGAACCGATAGTACAAATCAATAGAAACATAAAATTTTGTTCCAATTACAAGTTATATTTCAAAATTTAAAAGTAAATAAACTTAACTATAATTTTTATGAACATAATTCTATCTTTAAATGTGGGGTTATAAGTCTATATATACATTGACATAGATTATCAACTCTCAATTCTTGTGACCAACTGTTTTATATCTATCCATAAAAACATAGATGCCTACAACCCAATACACCCATATATGTTATATATATTTTTGTAATGTTTTGAATGATGTCCTAAGGTGGAGAAGAGTGTCCATGAGATAATATGTATGCATGGTTCTCAATGACAAAGTGTGCCTTAGTTATAATGCATGGACCCTGATATATTTTTTTGGTTAGGCAAGGTGATGGATGTGTTGACCATGTTTGAGGGCTCATATGAGGGTTCAAGGGTGTTTGGGGTAATTTTTCAAGTGAAATTAATTAGTTATAATATTCTTGTGAAATTCTAGGTTATCTTAGTCAACTTGGTAGATCTTTCCAAGTAAGTAGATTGATGATGTCAGATTAATGACATTAGTATTCGCACATGTGAAGGTATCTTAATAAAATGGTCATATGTGTTTATTGAGAGTTGTGCCTAGATCATGTGTTTCAAGTTTCAATATTTTACATTAGGTATAGTAAAATTTATTGCATTTCAAATTTGGTCTCCCAGTTATATTTCACTAATTTCCATAGTCAAATTTGCATTAAAAAGTGACAGTTGAAATTCAAATATTTGAATTTACAAAATAAAACTAGTCCTTATTATTTTACCTATAAATTTTTATGTATGATGAATTTGATGGTGTTATAAAAATAAAAGTCATATATAACCTCAATTAAAATCTAGAAAAAATGATTTGGACGTTTGACTAGTTGTACACCTAAATTTATTACCATCCAAAGTTGACTAAGGGTTTGACCTTCTTCTATAAATAAGCTGAGAAGGATGTTTAAGTTTTTATTGATAGTTTTTGGATGTTTCAAGTTGAATTATCTATTTTATAGTGTTTTATGCTCCTTTTAAATCATTTTTATGGATTTTTTAGGTTTGACCTATCCATCTTCAATATGAACAATTGCTTACAAATTGATTTTTGGTTTGTTCATGGTGGTTTCACATACAACATAAATGTTTGATAGGTTTTGCATATGCAAAGGTGTATAGTGATGAATGTAATCACTTTAAGGTGTCCTAGGGTTCATGTTACATGGATTTATATGCTTTAAATGTGTCTTGTGTTCTTATTTTTGCTCAGTTAAGTGCTAAAAGAATGAATATGTCTCCATAGACCCATAAGGGCTTCTTAGGCCTAATTGAAAGGTGTTGGTACTTAAGGGTGGTATATCAAAGCTATTGTCAGCCTATATAGATGATTTTAATACTATTTCAAGTGTAATAAAATAATTAATGGTAAATTAATGTCAAATGGATGACCAATAAGTTAATGTTAATCAAGGCTCTACAAAGAGCATAAACAAAGGTAAAGATTTCTAGAGTTGATATGCAAAGAATAGTGAAGTGTGCTTGGTAGATTATTGAAGAGAAGAGTAGTTTGAGGAATATTTTCATGATGTATAGGTCATATTTATAGTTTTATAATAGTGTTCTTTCAAGGTTGAATATTGAATATGAGCAAAGAAGTGTAAAGTGATTCAAAAGGATGTTTTTGGATGCATTGCTTGGATGTGAAGGTTTGATAGAGTGTTAAGGGTTGAAGATATTTTATATTAACTATTTATCCATCATATTGAAATGAAATATGATATTTTGAGGTGTTGATATCATAAGGTTTTGTGTGGGTGATCGACATCTAGAACAAGTGGGTGCTTGTTCATGCTTAGGGGTTGGTGCTCCTTATGAAGTGGGTGCTTTAATAAAGTCTCATGTTTGTGAATATTTTATATGACTATAATATAATTATTTTTATACTTGAGGGTGTTTTTTATTTCCAATTATGGTTTCCCACATAATCCATGTGCTATTAGTGTTGATCTTATATAGTTTCTTTGTTCATTATTATAACTAGTTTATATTCTTCATGGATGATTATGTTGAATGGTTGAGAGTTTAATTTTTTTGAAATTGTAATTGAATTGATTGTATCATTGATTCACCATGCCCCCTCAATTATTGTACCTATAATAATTGGTATCAAATCTATACCTTATTTACAAGTTTAACCACTTGAAAGTGATCTTAGGTACAATGGGCAGTCATCAAATTCAAGGTGGTTTTGCTAATAAGTAATAACCATTATTCAATGGATCCAAATATGATTTTTAGAGTGCAAGGATGAGGAACTAAATCATGTATATAGTTTTTTATATTTTTTAATCTATTATGGATGGTTATTCCCCACCTCCTACTCCTTTAACGAGTGTAGCTGACAAGAAGTTATATGAGAACAATTCTAAAGCTATGAATTCTATCGTTTGTCGCCTATCAAAGGATAACTTCACCAAGGTAATCCATTGAAAATCTACCAAGGAAAACTAAAATAAGTTTTATTTCATATATGAAGGACATTCAAAGATTAGTTTGGCTAAATTACAGACCTAATGAAGGCAATTTGAGGGCTTCAAAATGAAGGAAGAAGATAATGTGGCATCCTCTCTTCTAAGGGTTGATGAGGTGGTAAACATGATCAAAAGTCCTAGAGAGGATATTAAATAAGCTACTATTATACAAAATGTATTAAAGTTTCTTACCCTCAATTTTGATTTAAATATTCTTTCTATAGAAGAGAGTCATAATCTCACCAAGATGAATATGGATGAATTACATGGAATCCTTACTACCTATGAGATGATATTCAATGAATAAAAACTATCAAAGAAGGAAGCAATATTTAAGGTGATCAAGGAGAAAAAAGGAAATAAGATCAAGTTAAGTCTTGAAGACATTAATCTTAATGAAGATCAAATTAAATCCATGATTGCAAGAAAATTGAATGTGGTATCAGGTAAGTATGAATGGATGCTTCCTTTCAAATGTTTCTCATGTTCTAAAATTGGTCATTTTACAACTAAGTTCCTAGATAGAGGCAAGTCTGAACATAAGGAATATCATAAGGAATCTCATGATGCTAAGTATAAGAAATATGAGGGTCCTATCAAATATAAAAAGTTATTCAATAGGATAAATGGTAAGGAGTCATAAAAATATAGTAAGTCTTTATCATGAAGAAGATAATAACTCATCTACTGAAGAAGAAGAAAACATAGCTGATAATGATGATTCATCTCATGATGAAGACAAAGAGACATTGTTCATGGATCTTGGGGATGATGAAGGTGAATGTTATTTAGGAAGATATCTCTTTGGTGGAGATAGTTCAGAGGAAGAAAATGAGAAATTCACTCTTAAAGATCAATATTTGAATACCTTAGAAGAGATGAAGCTACTACAAGGCAAGAACAGAAAGAAAGCATCCTTGAGCAAGTCTTATGAGGATCAAATTGGCTTATTTGAAGAAATGTTGAGTAATAAAGTCAAAGATCAGGATGAGATCACCCAACATCTTGAAACTTAGGTTTGTACCCTTTTTGAAGAGATAAAGAGTAAGGATGAAGAATGTGTCACGTACAAATCAAAGATGGAGTCTTTTTAAGTGAAACTAGATCAAGCTATGGGCAAGCTTAAAACATATCAAACATTTGAGAAAAGTATAGTTTATCTTAATGATCTATTGAGTAGTCAATAGATCTCAAATGATAAATCAGACCTAGGTTTCCATGAAGATGTTCAAAAGGATAATAAGATTGAGAAGATAGTGATGATAAATTAGGAGACTAATCATGCTAATGAAACCATTAATAAAGACAAGAAGGATGAAAATTTGAACAATAAGGACAACTTCAGAAGCTATACAAGTTCAAATCAAATCAAGCAACCTAATGCAATAAGGTATGATAACTCCTTCAATGGCTACTATTACTCATATCATCAATTTGGTCATAGAATCATTAATTAAAAAATAAAGGCTCCTAGTAAGAGATTTCCATGGAATTATGAGAAATGAAATGACAAGCATGAATAACATCATCACTCAAGACAATCAATGAGTCCATAAGGAAATCATGATATCTTGTGATACAAGTGTCAATGGATTAGTCATATTACAAAGTTTTGCAATGCCTTAAGCAAAATACCAAATGATCAGGTACATGAATAGGATAATGAAACTTCAAGGAGTCATCATATGTCTCATACATAAGGTATGTCCAATTAGAGAAACTTAATTTGCTTCAAGTGTCAAGAGAGATGTCACATAACAAGGTTCTACATGAATGGTCAGTTTCTACTTCAAAGAATGATTATCATAACATGAAGAAAATGAGCCATAACAAACGGAGACCCAAGGAGGTAAATGAGAAATAGGTTCAAAATGGAATATTTATCATGAAAAAATAAGGTAAAATTTAAAGTTTCAAAGAGAAAGACTTATATGCTCAAGGGGATAAAAAGATCAAGCAAGATTCTAAGTCAAAAGGAAATAATAAAGCTAAGAAATCTGTGTAAGTAAAATTGATGATGATGCAGGACTATAGGTCAACTGAGAGCATAGAGATGTAGGAGTCTCTTGAGTTTTGGGACATTTATTCTCTATATGATAGGTGGTTGTCTCTACCTATGTTTATTCTGAAAAATCTTTTATATGTGGAAGCAAGTAAGTGTGATCCAGATGATGTATAAGTTGCCAATCAGTACAAAGGTATGTAGATTTATTGATTGGTCTTTAATACCAATGCATTTTTGATATAAATTTGATAATATTATGTTACCAAACCTTATATTTATCATTAAAGGTCATTATATAAGGGGGAACAACAATTTCATGAGATTTCTCCATAGTTTTGTGATGAAAATCTTTAAGAGTTCTATTCAGGGACAATAGTCCTAAAAGCATGTTTTAGTCAAATTTTGATGCTTGGTTTGATAGGTCAAATCATGAAGTAAGAAGGTGAGGTTTTCATAGAGTGTGGAGAGTACTTTAAAAAGTGTATTCCATGAGTTTTCATGTTTTATATTGATCACAAGTAACTTTAATGATCATTTGTTTAGTTTAACCCTTTTGCTCAGTGTTCACTACCTAATGAGAGCTCATCATGAAAAATTGGTATTTTTGAGATATATAAGGCTAATCAAGTATGTATTTAAGTTATATTTGATGTTTACATGTGAAAAAGGATGTGAGGAGTTGTCATAAGGATTCCATGATCATTCTAAGGTGTTTTGGCATAGTGACAAGGGTATGCACAGAATGACTAGTTCCAAGTGTCAAATGAAGATTAGTGAGTGGTCAAGTTAACTTTGTGGCATATAAAGGTGTGTTGAAATCATAAAGATATTATCCATATTGTTTCAAGGTTTGAATATTTTTTGAAGGCAAGTTGAATATTTTTGAAGGCTCTCAGGTATGACAGTCCTTGCTTAAGGGCTAGTAGGTCAAAAACCATTTCTTGATATGGGTTACCAAAGGATTAAAACCTCAAAATTTGGTTGAGAAGTTTATATTGTTGACCTCTAGGTGTGAGAGTAGTTTCAGGACCTAGCATTGATTGGAAAGTGGTAAGTTGACCTTATTTCTCTTTAATGCCCTAGGTTTTGCACCATGTGAGTTAATAACCTTCACAAAGGAATTAAGGATTGAGGATTATTAATATATTTAAATTTACAAAAGGTTGATCAAAAGTTCTTTACAATCATTTTTAGTGTATATTTTGCCATATGGTTGAGGATTTGTGCAAATGGAGGGCTAATTAGTAGGTCAATTTGTGAAAGAGATATGGTGTAAAGGAATATTTGGATGATGATTCTTGTCATGAATTAGGTTTCATATGAGTTTAATCTATGCATGACAATTAAATACATGATGATGCATACACAAAAAGTTATGGGCTCTACAAGGTTTACATAGGGCTACTAGGCTTCTAGGCAAGGCTAGTATGAAGAATAGTGATTTTGGTCATTTTATTCAAAATACAAAGGTATTGTTCTCCTTTAATATTTTTATTAGTTTTATTTATGCATAATATATGTTTTATAAATATCTTGAATAATCAATTATCATTTTATGGGTGGCCTTGTGAGAGAAAATTTGAAGGCAACTATGGAATTTATTCATGGTTGGAGATGGTATAAATATTCTCAAGGGGTAACAAAGTTAAGGTGACTTAGGGGGATTCCATATCAATTTTATCAAGGTTTTATCACTCCTATGTGATTAATAGTGTTCATTTATTATTCATAGAGCAGTGCATGGTCAAAGTAGAGTGTTGTCAATGAGCAAGTTTGAGGTAGTCATGATAAAACATAGTGTACACAATGATAGGGGGAGTTTATACAATTCCTCAAAGGATAAACCTTCATTATTATTTACTTGAAAAAAATTAAAAGTCTTCAAGATATGTAGGTAAGCCCACTTTTCCATTGTGTCAAAGGGGAAGAAAGTATTTGTAAATGGAAAAAGAGTTTGTGCACAATTCTGTTATTGGCTTTGAAACATTTTACAAATGTAGACATCAATGTTAAAGGGGGAGATTGTTTTTACATGTTAAATTATTTCCTAAGGTTTCTAATAGTTTCCATGATTTAATATGTATGCATGGTTCTCAATGACAAAGTGTCCCTTAGTGATCATGCATGGACCCTGATATGTTTGTTTGGTTAGGCAAGGTGATGGATGTTGGTGATGTGTTGACCATGTTTGAGAGGTCAAATCAGGGCTCAAGTTTGGTTGGTTTAATTTTGGAATTAAAATGAATTCATTATAATATTCTTGTGAAGAACTAGTTTATCCTAGTCAACTTGGTAGATCTTTCCGAGTAATCACATTTATGACATCAACATTCACATGTGTGAAGGTGTTAACAGAAAATGGTCACATGGGTTTGTTTATATTTATACCTCTATCATGTGTTTAAAGTCTCAAATTTTGACATGAGGTATATGAAAAAAAAATTAGTGCAAATTTGGTCTCCTAGGTATATTTCACTAGTTTCCATAGTCAATTTTTCATTAAAAAATGATTGTTGGAATTCAAATATTTGAATTTAAAAAGGAAAACTAGTCCTCATTATTTTACCTATAAATTTTTATGTAGGATGAATTTTATGGTGGTATAAAAAACAAGGTGGTAGATAACTTCAATGGAATATAGGAAAAATGATTTGGATGTTTGATTGGTTGTACACCTACATTTATTATGGTCCAAAGTTGCCTGAGGGTTTGACCTTCTTATGCAAATAACCTGAGAAGGATGTTTGATTTTTTATTGATAGTGTATGGATGTTTTAAGGTGAATTATATATTGGAGAGTTTTTTAGACTCCCTGAGGATCATCTATATGGATTTTTGAGGTTTGACCAATCCATATTTTCTATGAATAATTGCTTACAAATTGATTTTTGGTTTATTCATGGTGGTTTCATGTACAAATAAATTTTTTGATAGGTTTTGCATATGTAGAGTTGTGTATTGATTAATGTAATCACTTTATGGTGTCTTATGGGACATGTGTAATCGACCTATATGCTTTTAAGGGGTCTTGGTTCCTATTTTTTCTTGATGAAGTGATAAAAGTATGAATAGGTCTCCATGGACCTATAAGGTCTTTTTAGGCCTAATTGAAAGGTATTGGTTCTTAAGGGTGGTCCATCAAAGATATGGTCAACCTATATGGATTATGTTGATCTTATTTCAAGTATAATAGAGTCCTTAATGGTGAATTCATGTCAAATGGTTGACAAAGAAGGTAATGTTCATGAAGGCTCTATAAAGACAATAAAAAAAGGTGAAGGTTTCTAGAGTTGATATGCAAAGAATATTAAAGTGTGAGTGTGATTTGTGGATATACTAAAGATTAAAGTAGGTTAAGGAATATGTGCATGACCTATATGTCATATTTTTGATGTTATAATAGTGTTCTTTTAGGGTTTAATATTGAATCTGAGTGAATAAGTGTAAAGTGATCCAAAAGGGTGTTTTTGGATGCATTGCTTGTATGTGAAGGATTGAGAGAGAGAGTTAAGGGTTGAAGAGAGTTGATATTCACTATTTATCCATTATATTGAAATGAAATAAAATCTCTAGAGGTGTTAATATTAGAAGGTATTGTGTGGGTGCTCAACATCTAGAACAAGTGGGTGCTTGTTCATGCTTAGGGGTTGGAGCTCCTTGTGAAGTGGGTGCTTCACTAAATTCTCATGTTTTTGAATATTTTATAGGACTATAG
The DNA here is from genome assembly GCA_037957365.1 of Torreya grandis. NCBI lineage: Eukaryota > Viridiplantae > Streptophyta > Pinopsida > Cupressales > Taxaceae > Torreya > Torreya grandis. The sequence goes on from JARHVA010001319.1 coordinate 92,891, forward strand.
TCCACTTTTTTATATACTTGAGAGTGTAATTTATTCCTCATGAGGGTTTCCCACATAATACATGTGTTATGAGTGTTGATTTTGCATAGTTTCTTTATTCTTTGTAATAACTACTTTATATGCTTCATGGATGCTTATGTTCAATGGTTAAGAGTTTGAAGATTTTGAAATTGGAATTTAATTTATTTCATCACTGATTCACCCCCCCTCTCTAATTTATTGTACCTCTAACATATTTATATACATAATTAAATCCATATATAGATGCATTTCCTATATATACAACCCTACACATATTATATGTATTTGTATTGTGTATCACATATAAGTGCCCCTCAATAGATAGATACTATTTTGTCACACTAATAGTGACTTTATGTTTTTATATAGATTTAACAATTAGATTCTATAATTTTTATTTAACAATTTTGAAACCATGAACCTATTTAATTTTATTCTAATCCATGGTCTATTATCATAAACAGAGGAGGCATTCTTGATAACAAGCACCTTTGAATAAACCAAACACAAATAGAGGGTGTGTTTCAAGTAACAACTCCTAATAGAATAATTATGCCAAAAAAATGCAAATGGTTGCATAGAGTTCTATTACCTCTTCTATTTACCCTTTATGTGTGCATCACACATGACTAGTGGCTTCCTCATTATCCACACAATACTTCATCATAACCTTACTATAAATAACCTCATAAATTATATATAAAATAACCATATGTGGTAGTGGTATATTGTAACATATGAATTTTATGATTTATTATATAAATATCATTTAGAAACTATATATAATAATTTATACCTGAACTCATTATTCTTTAATTTTGCTAAGCAAAGTTTGATTATCTTAATCTTGCTAAGCAAATTCATGGTATGCATGGTAATAACAAGTAATATTAAGGGTTCCTATGGATTTATATTTATAAAACAAACAACCTCAGTGATTTTTTCTTAAGTATATTATTTAGAAAATTTCATCGATACAAAAGAATCCATCACTCAAATAACATCTCTTATAATAGATATCAGTTAACAATCATTTCATTACTATGTTATTATCACTTATATAAATATAATCCTTATAATCACATATATATCTTGAATATTAATATATATTGATGTCGAGGGTATATTTTCATTGCATTAATAGTCATTATTTGACTAGTATGTTATACTAGCACTCAAGTATATCTACTAGTTGTATTATAGAGATTGATGACTATAGTTATATTTGATTGTTTCTTGGTATGTAGATTTTGCATTTAATAAAAAGTAACCTTAAAAATTAAGCACTAAAAATTTAAATCCTTACTCTTTAATTTAGGTATTTTATTCTATGAATTCATTTCCTTACTTATAAAATCACCTCACTATCTTTAACTATACATAAGATAATTTAGTTTGATGGAATTATGGGTTCATTGTAACTCTATAAATATAGATGTTTGCATGTTTAGTCTCACTAAGTATAATTTAATAAAAATAATTGCCTACACAATCATAAATTTTTGGCCATATAAAATAAGACTTAGGTTGCTTTCATTCCATAAGCCAATTTATTTCACCATATTTGGGTTCCCATCTAACTTGTATTATAACAATAAAAAGTTTGATTAAAATAGTATGCCTTATGATCTTATATCAGGTAATATTTGAATAATGTTCAAAAACGCATGGAGTTTATTTCAATCTAGAGAATTTTTATATTTAGAATCAATATTTGAAGTGAAGGGTGAGGCATGGTAAAGGAGGAAAAGAATCATTCTTCTTCTACCATGGAGAGAAGTCAGCGATTGAATTTTTAAGTTTTACTCTATGATTAAGTTAATTAGATTCTTATCATGACATATCATAATATTTAACCAAGTATTACATAAATTCATAATTATAAAAGAGTGTAACATCAATTCTAATGTGGTATGGTGATTCTAGGTAAATTTACAAAGTTCTCATGTTATGATAAATTAACTGAACAAAATTATTACACCATTAAGATTTAAAACATGTACCCCTATATATGATTTGGTAATTACATTGTTATGATTGATTCCAATTTCTCCCCTCTTCTCTACTCCAATCTTCACCTCCTCTCCCATTTTGCACCCTTGTTCTTCCCTTTTTCTTTCTTATTCTCCCTATGAAAAGGGTGTGGCTTATTTTTAAGATTTTCTCTTCCTTTATTTTTGTTATTATTTCATCAATATCTTTATTTATTTTTTACCATTTTCACTTTCTATTATTTATTATTGTTTTTTTTTTATTTTTCCTCTTTTTTTGTTTATTCCACTTAATTATAAATTCCTAAATTTTATTTATTTTAACACCAACTATAATAATGAGTAAATTCACTAATTAAATTATCATCTCCAAATGCCATGATAGTTTAATGATATATCCATTAATCAATAACATGAATATAATCTAGTTATACAAATCATGCAAGATAATTTCTATAAAACCATTAAACGATGATAACAACTATGTTCAACTATCTAATGCAAATGGAATAAAAACACATTTTACTAATAATTTATTATGCATCTAACATGTGATAGATAATGTGGTGTGTGAAGGGTTCTATCTAGTTTCTATGTCATCCTCTAACTTCTCCATCTATGTCACTCTCTCTGATGAGGCTCTCCCTTCATCACACTCTTAGAAATGAGTTCTCTTGCATTAAAGTCACAATAAGTAGGTAGTTAGATCATTACATCATGATATATGTTCATCATAAAATATATCTAAAATAACAAATCAACATGTTTATAATGTAAATGTATACAATACAACTAACTCATAGTAGTATAATTATTATCCCATAACATCATATATCTCAAATCTTATTCAAAAATAACCCAAATAAAAATTTTCCACTATAAATATCCATTGATAGTCAAATAGTTTACTTGGTGAGGAATTAGGATATAACATCTATTATTTGGCCTAGTTGGGCAAATATGGTACTAAGACTAGCTTGAGTGTAGATCATAGGCTATTATTCATGGTGGGTAGAGTTGTAGTTAATGGCATGATTGATAGGATAATTTTTACTCCCACATCATGTGAATCCTATAGTAGTGCCCATATTTTGGGCACAACATGTAAGAGAGCTGAGGGGATAAGAAGAGGAGTGCTAGGTGAAAGACCAAAGATTAGGTTACGTTGTTTGAGACTATGAACTGGTCAAGCACAATAGCCAAGAATAAGAGGAGAGATCATGGATGTGGATGTAGGGATGTATTAGGTACCACAATAAACACCATAACAAGAATAACAATGAACAACTTAAGCACATGATTGATAGAGATAATAGCAATGGGATTGAGCACATATGAGAATGTTCACCAAGGTTGACCTAATAGTTAGCCTAGGGTAGATCTAGTTGATAGAGGAACCATTGAGGAGAGCCTGAGATGTGCATGGGTAGTGACTTCAGGTTTTGATTTGATAAGGAGAAGACACATAGATGAGGTGATTAGGGGATGGATTGATGAAAAGACTATGCTTGGTAGATGAGTAGATGGGGAGACACTATGTAATATCCCCTGTTTCCATTAAATTTTAGAACTAAATATTTTTTTTATGTTTTGTGTGTATTCTGATTTTTTTGTGATTTTTGCTTGAAATAAAGAAGAATGCAATTTTTTGCAAATAATTTCAAATAAATAAAAAATAGCAAAATAATCTATTATCTGGCAAATCAATGATCTTATTATCCTTCCAGATGATTACAATATTAAATCTCTATCATGCATGTAAAATAATATGAAAATATTGTCTTAAAACCCTAGTTCTTTTAGCAATCTAGAAAATAACTCTAAATCTAGGTTGTTTGGGTTGTTGTGTCGACACGCAGTCACCGACGTTGGTTATACTACCATCATCAGTCTCCGTCAGTTGGTCTACTTTATTGACATCAGTCTGTAGATGGCCGATGTTAGTCTCTGGTACCCCTACAGCCTGCAACTACTAACGGTGCCCTTCTTCAATCTCTGATTTGGCTAGTACAACGTGGTATGGATCTGTATGGATTTTGTACAGCAACAAAATACAATATAGTATGGCATGTATGCTAGATACCCAATCTCAAGAAATATGGCACTAATATAGAAGATCTGAATCTGGCTAATTACTAAATCAAACCCTAATGAAATAAATACCTATAAATCTCTTTGATAACTTTTGTATGAAGATATCCCATAAACTGGAAATAGATCAGCTGATATCTCACAACCTCTGAATTGCACACACTGAAGAGTGGATGTTCTCCAATGCAACTAGAATACTAGAAACCCTTGGCTCAGTCTTCTCAGAAAATACTTAGCAAAATTTTTCAATATCAATAATCAATAATACTTCTCTCTCCCATGAGAACCCCTTATATCCTCAAAAAGGTGTGCTTGCCCTAATTAGGTTTCTTAAATTATAATTATGGTTTCTTAATTAAAATTAGGCCAAATAATTAATATTTAATTAAATCGATCAAATATTAATATCTCCCTCAATATATGTTTGAAAGAGCCCAAACGAAAGCCAACTGGAATAATTTTGCTACTCAAAGCCAAGCCAAGCTCCATCAAGACCCTCTATCCATCCTATTAGCCTATGAAGGTTGCATAATAGGCTAACCATCAACTTTGAAACATGTCAACTAGAAAGGGGACATGACAATCTGCCCCTCCTGAAATTGCTTGTCCCCAAGCAATCGCTGAACAACAAACCAATCAATCCACCTGGATCCCAAATGTAGTCATGATCTACACTACTGTCAATCAATGCGATCCCTTGAAATGTCCTCTAAAATATAACCAAGAGTAATCCATAATCAAACTGGTGAATACAACTCAACCTGTTAAGGTGTGGAGCTAAAAGCTTCAACTATTTGCAGACACAAGAGAGGATGCTGAAGAACCAGAGGAACCAGCGTCGGCAGCATGACCAACGTTAGTCACAGACAGTGGAGAAGGAAACCGGTGACGACAGAGAGTCGGCCGACGTCGGCAGCACCAGACAAGCAGGGACCGGCGTCAGTCGCCTGTGCGGTCCAGAACTGTTCGTTGCACGAACAGTTAGTTAGTTGAACCGAGTGTTTGCATGCTAAGGGGCTAATTTGAGTCGCGGGCTGTGTGTCTAATTTTAGTAGTTAGAGTTCTATTTTTGTAAGCATGGGATCCTATTTATAGACCCATAAGGCATGTATTGTAATTAATTCTAAGACAAGTAAAAGCATTGAAGCAAAGCAAGGTCAAGGAGATCTACAGGTGTAAGGTCAAGGAGATCAGCTGAAGCATTCAAGGAGGGATAACAACTCAGGCTTTAGAGTTGTTGTGTTGAGCAAGAGAGAGAGGGAAGAAGGTCTTGAGGTGTGGCAAGCCTTTGAGGTGGAGGAAGAAGTGGCATCTTCCTTATTGTATTTTCTTCTAGTAGTATTTAATATAAGAGTGTGTATTGTCTCTCAAATTCTTTGTTGTCTCAAGTTTCTAGCTACTTTATCATTCTAGTATAATTCTGTGTTTAATTGCATATAAGAAAGTAATCAATTGTGCTCTAATTGGTAGAGCTAGAGATCCCTTGACAAGTGGTATCAGAGCTACGGTTTGCAGGAAGCAGGGTATTGTTTTTGATTACAGGTCATTCACAGGGTTTTCTGATTGAGTGGGAGTTCAACAATGGCAGAAGAAAGTAGACTACGAATGGAGAATTTTAACAGCAAGAATTATCAACATTGGAGGATGCAGATTGAGGACTATCTGTATCACAAGGATTTGTACTTACTATTGGGTGGGGTTGCATGCAAGCCCACAGATATGAAGGATGAAGAATGGAACGTTCTTGATCGAAAGGCTCTCGATTCCATAAGGTTGAGCCTTGCATCATCTGTGATTTCTAGCTTATCACAGTGCAAGACAATGAAAGAGTTAATAAAGTCCTTGGCAAATTTATACGAAAAGCCCTCGGCTTCTAATAAGGTATATCTTATGAAGCAGCTATTTACTTTGAAAATGCAGGAAGGTGGATCAGTACATACTCATCTCAGTGATTTCCATGGTTTGGTAAACCAATTAGCTTTAGTCAATATTGTTTTTGATGATGAGGTAAAGGCTCTCTTGATCTTATGTTCTTTGCCTGAAAGTTGGGATGGTATGGTTATGGCAGTAAGTAATTCTGCATCTGCTTCTAAAATCTTAAAAGTTGATGATGTTGTGAGTGTGATCTTGAATGAAGAAATACGTAGGAGAAGCACAGGTGAATCATCAGGGAATGCTCTAAGTGCAGAAAGTAGGGAAAGGCAAAGGGAGAAGGTTGAGCAAGGGAAATCAAGGTCAGGAAGGAGATCCGAGTCCAAAGGTATTACCTGCTGGTTTTGTGGAAAGAAAGGACATACAAAGAAGGAGTGTTGGTTGAGAGATAAAGAGAATCAACATGTAGGTATTGAAGAAGCAAAGGATGCAAATATCATGATGCAAGATGCTCTCATACTTTCTTCAGATAGTCAGGTAGGATCATGGATTTTAGATTCTGGTTCATCTTTTCATGCATCCTCAAACAGAGATTTGTTCTATGAGTATGAACAGGTAGACTTTGGAGTTCTTTATTTAGGGGATGGTATGCCTTGTCAGATAGTTGGCAAAGGGAACGTGCAGCTGAGATTGCAGATTGACAACACGTGGGTGTTGAAAGAGGTCATGCATGTTCCAATTTTGAAGCAGAGTCTGATTTTTGTAGGAAGGTTGGGAGATGAGGGATGCACAATAACCCTCACAGTGGATTCTTGGAAGGTTTCCAAGGGAGCACTTGTTCTAGTAAGAGGTAAGAAAGTAGATACTCTTTATCTGTCTACTTGTATTACTGGTTCTACTTCTGGTCTAGATTCGAAGATGTGGCTTAATAGGCTTGGTCACAGGAATAGGAAGGGAATGGAAGTTCTTCATTCAAAAGGTATGTGTTCAAATTTGGAAAGCACAGATATAGTTCATTGCAAAAAGAGGAAATTTGATGCTTTTGACAAGAATAAAGAAGCCTTGGTGTTTATGGAGGAGATGAAGGATAGAGATCAGTCACAGGGGCTGAATAAATCTGAGCAGGGCAGCATGGACAGAAGTTTGATCCAAGAAGAGCTCACAGATGAAAATTTCATCACTTATAGGAACACATAGACACCGATGTCGGTAGCTTGGCACCGACGTCAGTCATCTAGATACCAACATCGGTCATGTGCAGACCAGCAGGGTCGGTAGGTTGGACTGGAGAAGTCCAACGTTGGTCATAAGGACCGATGTCGATAGGAGGGACACCGGCATCGGCCAGGGAAATGACGTCGGCAGTCAGGGTCAGTGCAAAGAATCGACATCGATTGGGAGCAGACTGGGAGATGGCCTAAATTGGTCACTGAAATGGATGTTGGGTGAATTAATAAGTCTCAAACACCCATGTGGAGGTCAGGAAAGGTATGTGAACCTCATATTTGTTGTTCACCTTCTTTATATTGCTTACTGATAGTCATGAACTAGGAAGATGGAAGAAGCAATGCAGGTAGAATCCAGAAATAGTGGGAGCTTAGCATGGATGAGGAGTGTGAGTCCTAGGAGAACCAAACAGGTATTTGTTGGTAGTGTTGTTAGCTGGAAGGAAGCACTGGATAGAGGGATGGATTCCCATTTTAGAGGAGAGAGTGGATGGACACATGAGACAGAAGGCTATGGTATATGGTCTTGATTGTGCTGCAGAATAATGGAGGTTTGACCATTGTATTTTATCTTTACCAGGTTGGATAATATTAGCTACATTATCCTATTACTGTATTATGTTACTTGTTGCAGGGTTTCATATACAGGGAGTTTTTTGAGCTAAGGGTAGAGTTGGTTCAGATGTATGTCATGGAGAATTTGGGAGCAGCAAAATTCTTGTGGCATAAGATACAGGTATTGCATCATAGGTTTGCGTGGTGGTTGGTCTTCAAGAGTGACGTTGAAGAGGGATACAGAGCCTAAGGAACAAAATAGATGGTGTACAGGTACAGGTACAAGTTGTAGCTATTTATCTCCAAGTGGGAGATTGTTAAGGTGTGGAGCTAAAAGCTTCAACTATTTGCAGACACAAGAGAGGATGCTAAAGAACCAGAGGAACCGATGTCGGCAGCATGACCGACGTCGGTCACAGATAGTGGAGAAGGAAACCAATGACGGTAGAGAGTCGGCCGACGTCGGTAGCACCAGACAAGCAGGGACTGGCATCGGTCGCCTATGCAGTCCAGAACTGTTCGTTGCACGAACAGTTAGTTAGTTGAATCGAGTGTTTGCATGCTAAGGGGTTAATTTAAGTCGTGGGCTGTGTGTCTAATTTTAGTAGTTAGAGTTCTATTTTTGTAAGCATGGGATCCTATTTATAGACCCATAAGGCATGTATTGTAATTAATTCTAAGACAAGTAAAAGCATTGAAGCAAAGCAAGGTCAAGGAGATCTACAGGTGTAAGGTCAAGGAGATCAGCTGAAGCATTCAAGGAGGGATAGCAACTCAGGCTTTAGAGTTGTTATGTTGAGCAAGAGAGAGAGGGAAGAAGGTCTTGAGGTGTGGCAAGCCTTTGAGGTGGAGGAAGAAGTGGCATCTTCCTTATTGTATTTTCTTCTAGTAGTATTTGATACAAGAGTGTGTATTGTCTCTCAAATTCTTTGTTGTCTCAAGTTTCTAGCTACTTTATCATTCTGGTATAATTTCATGTTTAATTGCATATAAGAAAGTAATCAATTGTGCTATAATTGGTAGAGCTAGAGAGGTAGAGGTAGTGCTATAATTTTGCTACTCAAAGCCAAGCCAAGCTCCATCAAGACCCTCTATCCATCCTATTAGCCTATGAAGGTTGCATAATAGGCTAACCATCAACTTTGAAACATGTCAACTAGAAAGGGGACATGACAATCTGCCCCTCCTGAAATTGCTTGTCCCGAAGCAATCACTGAACAACAAACCAATCAATCCACCTGAATCCCAAATGTAGTCATGATCTACACTACTGTCAATCAATGCGAGCCCTTGAAATGTCCTCTAAAATATAACCAAGAGTAATCCATAATCAAACTAGTGAATACAACTCAACCAAACTCCATGTACACATTCCACCATGATATGTGGAAAGCACACTCCAACACTGCCACAACTCCCAAATATAACTACACCAAGTGTGAAAAATCCACACATTTTACCTCCATTAGAATCAACATATCTCTACAAAACACCAGCCATAGTCTCATCACCCACTACAATCTCTGAATCCAGAGCGTGAATGCTAGTCATACTCATATCATCATCAACATGTGACCCGACTGTAAGACAAAGCTGAGTCCCTACCACATGTACTAACTCCTGAACTAAATTCAACTTAAGACAAATCTCATCCACATGTATCTCCTGTATTGGTGCCAATGTGCACTCGGTAGCCCACTCTACCATGTCATATCGTATGAGCCTCTCCATCCGATGAATAAAAGAGCGTTGATGTTGTTGTCCCATATTGCCTTAAGAATGTGTGTCTTCCCATCAACATCAAAATGCATCTCCATGTCCTTGAGACGAAGAGTGACTTTTTCAAAAGAATGAATCCACTTCATGCCCAAGACTAAGTCTATATCCCCCATGTTCACCACATAATAATCATCTTTAAACTCATAGTTATTCAAGTGCAATGGGAGGTCTCTAATCATCTGCTCACACCTAAGAGTGTAACCATCAGCCACCTTAACTCTAATGCCTTCGAAATCCTTGGCAGCAAGTCCATGCTTCTCCACAAATCTAGCATCTATAAAATTATGTGTGGCTCCTATATCAAGAAGGGTTATGACCCTCTGTCCTGCCAAAAATCCACAGAGTCTGAATGAACCCTCCTGTTGAATGCTAGTTAGGCATGCCTCCTATATCCAAAACTCTAAATCTACCTCAGCCTTAGGCTCTAAAGCCTCTACCTCTAACTCCTCTAAACTCTCATACTATTTAGAATCTTCTAATTTTGAATCCTCATAAAAAGCCCACATCACACGATTTGCCTTGCCCTTAGGCCTCAAAGGACAATTGTGATTTGCATCATAGGGTCCTTTGCAGTAAAAGCAAAGCTTCTTCTTACATAGATCATTAAGAACCTCTCAATCCAAAGGTAGTGCTGTTGGATTGGCCTTTGAATCATTCTTAACACCTGATTTATCTTTGTTGAAATCTGGTCTATCTCTATCTCAATTGAAGCCCTTATTGTCTCTGAATGAAGAAGTACATCTAGAGTTAAATTTACTGGATGGGGCTACCATCTCCATACTTCATGCCTTCTTCATAGCTACTTGTAATGAAGGAGGATCAAAGGCTTTGATCCAACCTCTCAATGGTTTTGTCAATCCCTCCATGAAGAGAACTACCAATCTACGCTTTGAAATGTTTGGCACCATGACTGCCAATCACTAAAACTCTCTAATGAATGACTCTATGTTACCTATTTGTTTTAGCTATGCCAAATCTCAAAAGTAAACCCTAGGATCTTTCTTGTCAAACCACTCAACCAACCTATCCATGAAGTCTTGGTACTCTGTCACCTGGTATGTTGAAGTGTTACCATACCATGGTACCACCAATCATGTGCTACTCCCTCCAAGTGCAAAGTGGCATATTTGATGGCCTCTATCTCCATCATTGGCCTCAATGCCAAGAATGTGTCAATATTATGAACCCAAGTTTGAGCTATCATCTTACCGTTGTCATTAAAAGTAGTCAAAGAAAGCTTGCCAATAGCTTTCTTCAGCTCACTGAGTTGACCTCTGGGCCTTTGATCTTGTCTAACTGCTCTTTAGTGCTCTCTCCTCTGATTAAAAAAATGGTTAAAGGACATCCTCTCCCAAACTTGAGGAGCTAATAAGTCCCACTCATCATTTGTAGCCATGAGAGCATATATAAATAGGGAATCTTCTGTCACCTCCTCTGCTAGAACCTCTGGGTCCTCCTAAACAAATGTAGGATGTGTAGGCCTATCATCTATTCTGGAATGGGTCATCTATGGTCTCTGATTAACAATAACACTCCTGTTATCTCCTTATTCCCCATTCTGTCTGACAGGTGTGTTCATCCTCTCTACCATAGTAGTAAGTACCTGTGTCATCTGTTGTTGGCCCGTAACCATAACACAAAAGAACTCTCTAGTGTCTTGATCATCGTTATGTATGTGGCCCCTAGGTGGGCTACCCTCATGCCTATCACTCATGGTGATTAGCTGATATTCTAACACTTGGGTACCTTCAAGCAAAGCTCTATTGTGTGTGTGATACCTGTGTGGTCCCAACTCTTGTGGCTGCATAGGATCTTTAAACCCTCAGGATGGCAGGATTTAGCTCTGATACCACTGTAATATCCCCTGTTTCCCTTAAATTCTAGAACTAAATATTTTTTTTATTTTGTGTGTATTCTAATTTTTTTGTGATTTTTGCTTGAAATAAAGAAGAATGCAATTTTTTGCAAATAATTTCAAATAAATAACAAATAGCAAAATAATCTCTTATCTAGAAAATCAATGATCTTATTATCCTTCCAGATGATTACAATATTAAATCTCTATCATGCACGTAAAATAATATGAAAATATTGTCTTAAAACCCTAGTTCTTTTAGCAAACTAGAAAATAACTTTAAATCTAGACTGCTCAGGTTGCTGTGTCGACACGCAATCATTGACATAGGTTATACTACCATCGTTGGATGATATACTACCATCATCGATCTCTGTCGGTTGGTCTACTCTACCGACATTGGTCTGTAGATGGCCGATGTCGGTCTTTGGTACCCCTACGGCTTGCAACTGCTAATGGCACCCTTCTTCAATCTATGGTTCAATTGGTATGACCTGGTACAGATCTATATGGATTTTGTATAGTAGTGAAATACAATATAGTATGGTCTGTATGCTGGACATCTGATCTCAAGAAATATGGCACTAATACAGAAGATCTAAATCTGGCTAATTATTGAATTAAACCCTAATGAAATAAATACATGTAAATCTCTTTGATAACTTCTATATGAAGCCATCCCCCGAACTAACAATAGATCAACTGATATCTCACAACCTCTAAATTGCACACACTAAAGAGTGGACATTCTCCAATGCAACTGAAATACTGGAAACCCTTGGCTCAGTCTTCTCAAAAAATATTTAGTAAAATTATTCAATATCAATAATCAATAATACTTTTCTCTCCCATGAGAACCCCTTATATCCTCAAAAAGGTGTGCTTGCCCTAATTAGGGTTTCTTAAATTAGAATTAGGGTTTCTTAATTAAAATTAGGCCAAATAATTAATATTTAATTAAATCAATCAAATATTAATATCTCCCTCAATATATGTCTAAAAGAGCCTGAACAAAAGCCAACTGGAACAATTTTGCTACTCAAAGACAAGCCAAGCTCCATCAAGACCCTTTATCCATCCTATCATCCTACAAAGGTCACATAATAGGCTAACCATCAACTCTGAAACATGTCAACTGGAAAGGGGACATGACACACTAGTTGGTGACACCAAAATAGGTAAGAAAGGTTGAATTTGTTAGTATTTTAGATATAATACTATTTATATATGATTGTAGATAGATAAATTGATTTTCATATATATATGTGATCTGATATCCATATGGGTTATGGTTTTTAAAAATCTTGTAATAGAGGATACCATGTGGGGGTCCCTATTCATGCCAATGTACCATGAAATTTTGGATAAAGTGTTGACACCATATGTTCCCATCATACTAGATGGTCCTATGGTACCATCTACCCTAGCTTAGGTAGGATGGTTTAAACTAGTGGGAGAGGTCATGAGATAGATACAAACATGTAGGGATAGATTTAAAACACCATCAAGGGTAGGATTATGAGAGGTATAGTTTTGGTAGGCCCTAGCTCAAGAAAGAGCCACACACATGGCTAAAATAATCTAGTTGGGATAGGTACAGGCCTAGGTGTCCAACTTACAAGGGCAAGTAGTAGGGTCAAGATATCAAAAATCCTCATTAGAATTTACTATTTAGAGGGAATGATCCAAGGCATCTATGGGTAGTGTGCCTAGGCCAAAATATAGGCATGATAGATCCCAATTAAAAATTTGCAATGATTTTTTTTATTTTGTATAAAAATCCATGATATATAGAGATACATTACTTTGACAGTTGGATGTTGGTCTTATGAGTTATATTTTGGTTTTGGTTGTTGATGAATGGATATATTTATTTTTATCACATGTATTTTTATCTTTTTGGTATATTCTATAGGAAATATATGTGGGGTGTTTTGTTTTCTAGCATTATTTAGTACATATTCATGGTTAAAAAAGAAATAGGCAAAAAGGATTTGGGAAAGTATAGATAATCAAAAACAAATGCACTACACATTATTTCAAGATGGGAAATGTGTAATAACAAAAGATTCGTAAGTATAATAAAATAAAAAGTGGTAAGCAAGAGGACAAAATGTTTTCAAAATATGAAAAATATTGGCACCAAATTAAAACAATTAAAATCACACTAAATCACATTAGGAAGTATGAAAATAATGTAATAAAATGGAAAGAATGTGAAAGACCAATGGTATAAAAAAAAATTAAGTCAATCAATCATACTAAATCATGTCAGGAAGTATAAAAGAGAAACAAAATTGGAAAAATGAAGTTAAATTTATCATACAAATTCAAGTTAGGAAGTATGAAAAACTTAAGAAAAATGGTTATATTTTTACATGAAATCAGAAAATAAGAAGATAAAAGTGAAAGATTAATGAATTAAGTATAAAACATACTAAATAAAGATGGTAATCATGTCAATGATGTGTAATTCATAATCAATCATGACTCTTCTCAAATTTAGCACATGTAATTTCATTGTGACTTGGGTATTGGAAGATTTTGTTAGGAAGCCCAGGTCCTATCCATGGTCTTACATTGGAACTCACAAAGGGAACTCCAATGAGTTTTAAATAATGGGAAAATATGTTAAAATATAATTTTTGGAATGGTAATGTGAAAATTTGATAATTTGTGAAGAATTCCTGGTCCTTTCCAAGGTCTTACATTGTAACTCACAAATGTAACCCTAGGGTAGTGATTAGTGAACAAAACAATATTTATCAATGGGAAATATTAGGTTTGTATGGAATATAAAAGGTAATTTAATAATCATAACTTATTCATATTATGAGAAGACCTTAGGAGACATGAGGCACATTAAGGACATGAAAAGAGACTAAGTGACTAATGACCCTCAATATACAAATGATATATGTTCACTATAGGTTAAATGATGTGTAGGAAAATAAGTGTGGTACTAGGATCATCTCATGTTGGTTGGTTTTAACAAGAAAATTTAAATGGACCTACCTTCCTAAAACATTTTACCTATTCCTTAAGACCCCTTATAGAGCCATCAGTCTACTAAAAAGCTTGGGTACTTATGTGAGAGAGTCGGTAATAATGAAATATTTTTTTATTCCCCTTTTCCAATCTACTAGCCTACCATAACCCAATGAACCTTGAATATATCATGAGACCAACTTTTGAGTTTGATCTTTGATTAAAAAATCGAGATGCACCTAGAATCACATTATTTTGTGGTAGTTAACTTTTAAAAAAATTTGAATGTTTCCTTTTCGATCATTTCCTTTTGTTAAACGATTTGGATTTTGAATTTTTATGGCTTTAAGATTCATCCTTAATATGAAATTGGAATGACCTATCATGGGAGATAAAGTGATACACATGAATGAGCTTTAAGATTAGGCTAAAGGAAGCTATGTATCCAAAGACATGATTGACTAAAACACTTAGGCTTAATTATGAACTAGCATGTTATCTTAAGTCTCAACCATAAGTATGCTTAGTTTGAAAAAGGAAACAAAGTGATATCTAAAATGGACTTGGTAAAAGTAGATTATAATGAGATGAATTTTTTGCTAACTAATCACATGATAAATAAGAAATGACTAAAGGGAGCAAGGTTTGTGCAACCAATTCAAAAGAATAATTATCCATGTTTATAGATATAAGATAGAAAACAATCATGAAATATAACATGATACCTTAGAAAAATAACTCATGAATAAGAAGAACATAATCGTGAAAAAAATCCATATGAGAACATAAATAAAATAGTGACATCATAAAGAAATATAATGTGAAATAAAAGTCACAATGTAAGATAGATAAAAATTTGACACAATGTAAAATAATATCTATAAATAAATGAAATACGACCATGCTTATGTTCATAAATATTGATATATTTTTCCACACATTTTATCCATAATATTTGATAAGTCTCTATGAAGTTGAATGAGGACTACAGCCAAAGTTTCATCAATATTCAAGGAGAGTTGAGCAAATAGTTTGCATCAAATATCCTCAAAAAAATTGTAAGAAGACATAAAGGATTATGTTGATGATATGTATCATGCAAGTGATTCTCAGGACAAGGAATGAGAATGGACTCTGTGGGAGATGAAGGAGCCACTAGTGGAGAATGGGCCACAAGTAAATGAGTCATCAGTGAGAGGGATCCATGAGTGAGGGAATAATGGGTGGAGAGGGGATCATATATGCTGGAGCCATGGGTTAAGAATGGGGGCCCTTATTTTGAGGGATACCTATAGGAGGAAGAGTAGTAGGCACAATAAAATTCATGAGGTAATCTTTGTGATGTTACTGAAGGATGCATCAATAATAAATATGATGAGTACCACATTAGTGATAGAGATAATAGACCTCTATATATTTGGGAAGATATTCAAGTAGTAATTTTGTGTGAGGTTTAACCTTTTCTCTGGGCTAAGGAGTGGTGGAACACAATGTATCTATATATTATTAAATCTTATGACAAAGCATGGATGAATGATTATTTGTGTCATGAAAGTAACAAATACATTAGTTAGTAGAATTTACAAGTGTACTAACATGAGTAAAAGTGGAAGTTGAGGATGGCTGGTGTAATGAATAGTATCTACTCTGATGAACAATAACTTTATGAATATCACAATATGGTTGATTGTCCCATTTGGTGGGCAAAAGAGAAAGCTATAATAAAGGAAGAAAACCATCACCAAGGGAAGTTGGGGTTGGTGGAGAGATTGGGTGAGGCTTGATGGAATAATAAATAGGCTATGAATTAAGAAGAGACTTAGATAGATAGGGAATTAGAATAGGATCCAAATTGGTATTAGCTTATGGGGGAGGATGCATAGAAGGATGAAGGATAGTCATAAGCATCTCAAGGATAAGTCATTTAGAGGGCTTTTGGTATATATAAAAGTGATAGGGACCAATCATAACATGATCCATGTGGGTAATCCTATGAGGTTATTTATAAAATAGAGGTGTGCACACCATCTCTACCCTACAAAAAAGAGGAAAAATGCTAAAATTAGGATTGATATAGGATGGAATTCTAGAAGAAATATATAAAGAATGAATCATAGAGGAATGATAACAAGTAATTTCAGAATCTTGGGCTTGAACAAGACCTTCTAAGAATGGATCATCTAAGGTATAACCATAGTAATATTTAGGTGTATGAATATCAATGGCATAGGTAGGGATGATCTTGTTATTTTATGTGGTGTGATGAAAGAAATGCCAAGCTGTAGTTAAGATAATAGGGATATCATCACTAGGTGGTTGATGGGAACAAGGTGCTAGAGAAAGAAGAAGCTAAGAAATGAGATGAGATGAGATATCTAAGGTTTGAATATTTATATTGATCTTGTTAGGCTCATCATCATCAGAATCTAGGGGGTTATGTGGTATATTCTTGATGATTTTGGGGTGACCATTGTAACCTTAGATGGAGTTGACAGGAAAGTTAAAATGTTGAGATTTATGAAATGGAATGCTTGGAAAGGGTTCAATGCTAGGAATATTGAATACACCATGGTCTTATAATTGTTCAAAATTTCAAGGCTTATTATCACCTTGAATCCTATAAAAAAAATTATTGTGAGTAAATTTGATGTATTAGCAAGCGAAAGAGGCAACTACTCTCATGTGATGAATCCATGACATACTAAGAAAAATGTTATAATATAGAGGAAATTTGAAGATCATCACCTTCACACTAATGGTGATACATGGGATGGTGATAGGGAGACACACAACATAAGGGAGGCATTTGTGTTTTTTCATATCCTTGACACATGTTACATGTGGAATTAAGATTACATTTAAAATATCCAAGGGTTTTAATAAAATCAAGAGAGATGACACAAGCTCTTGAACCCTCATCAATCAAAACATGTTTGACTTGGATATCACCAATTTAGACACTGATAAAAAGAGGAAGATCATCTACACAAACTAAAATTTCATCAAGGATCATAGAATCGATGAGAAATTTGAGGGAAAAAGAAGTGTCCATGGTTTCATTAACGTGTATGGACATCTCTTCACATTATTGTAAAATGTTATCTTATGATTTGGATAAGGTGGCTTTTCATCCTTCTATGGGAGGATGAGGGATGTTCATTTTGAACAAGATCTGCATAAGATGATTATGGTGACACGAAGAGGTCTATAGGAGTTTTGAAAATTATATTTGAGATGGAATATTAGTGAGTTCTATGATAGGATCCCACTCATCATAACCCATAAGGGGACTAGTGTAAATAAGTACATAGTGTTAAAAGAGGTCCTCAGAAGGAGGATCCAAAATGCATGTGAATTTATGTTGATAATATGTGAGAGGTTTAATTGGAGGATAAGTTTTTTGACTGTCTTGAGAATATGGGGTAGTTGATGTAGGTTTGGTTTGACATAAGTTGGAAGAAGTGTTGATAGATTTTTTAGTATCACTAGTTATAGGTAAAGAGCTTATAATAGTGGTATATATGTTATGAGAAGTGTTATCTAAGGGAGGTGTTGTAATTGGTTCATCAAAAGATATAATATTTTCTTTCCCAAACTCTATTAAATGAGTTGGTGAAGAGTATTGGATAACATGAAAAGTTTGAGAGGATTGAGGAATGTGTATAGGATGAGGATCAATGATGCCAAACACCCTTCACATATTAGTCATATTGAAAACATTCTCTTCTAGATCTGGGTCCATATGACTGTCAATGTTATTGGATAAGGGGTAGGCTTATCTTTGTTTTCTTCCTAATTCAGAAGAGGATCTTTATAGATGGACAAATTATCATTAGCCTAGTTCAAAGCTTGAGATTTAGTTTGTGTTTCATAGGATTTGAAGGTAATTTCATAGGCTTGATGACATTTACATATGATACAATCATGGTCAAAATTGGGACCAAGAAGGAAATCCATAACCAAATTATGAAGTTTTCTACAAGTCTCATGAGAATGACCCCAACTAGCATGAAACCAATAAAATTTAATGGGATCATACCAGGCTTTCATGGGATGAGCAGGATCAAGTTATTTTGGAGGAGGCCTTAGTAGACTCTTTTTTAATTCCACTAAGGATAAAGTTTTATGAACATTGATGGTATTTGGTGAAGATAAATGACAATTAGTGATGTGGTTCAGAGGAGAAGCTTTTTCTAGAACTTGGATGGGAATAATAATTTGAATAGTATGAATGGTATCATAATAATCATTGACACCATCATTAGTAACATGCTGATTTTTATTTTTGATTAACATGAGAGTACCCATAGAAGGTTGGGATGTATTGAATTGATGCATGAGTAAATCTTGGCATTTTTATTGGTCAATGGCTTATTCCAAAGTTCATGGTGAGAGAGTATGGACCTAATATTATAAATTTGGGTAAAAAGCATTGGTAAATAGATGAAAGAGGTTATCAAAAAACCATATTATGTTCACATTTGTTATAAAATGTCTTACATAATTTAATGAAATATTGTGTGATTTTTATCTCAAGTTGTTTACAATTGGTAAAATGATCTAAGGTATTTTTAGGGAGATCGCTACTTTAGAATTCTTGGACTACACCATTGACTAAATCTTCCAAAATAGTGATGGAATGAAATTTGAGTTGGTTGTACCAATCTAAAACATCACCCATGAGATTTTTTGCTAATAGATTGATAGCATCAAAAGTGTTTAACTTGACCCAGTCTTAACATAGTTTTCTAAATGTTTTTAAGTAGAGAGTAGGATCAGTTAACCCATTGTAAGTAATGGTAGGTGTGATGCCTCTTATAGATTGATATTATCAATTTGAGGTGGAAGAGGATGATTTTAAAGGTGCTTGATTATTTTTTTAAAATAATAGGTTGAGAGATTAGATTACCATGGGAATCCTAAAGAGGAGGTGGGGGGCATTTTGGTTAAGCATTCCCCATGAAACTTGTTGAGGGTGATTTTTAAGATGAATAAGATGATTTTTCATTTGAATCATTCGATTAGCATTATTAGTTTGGAAAAAATTCACTGGATTAATATTTCTTAAGAGAATTTGATGGGTTTGAGTGATATTATTGGTATTGTATGAATCATTGGAATTGGTAGTAGTGGATTGGGTACCACTATGGGTGTTAGTAGTAGCTTGAGAAAAAATATTGGTAAGTGAGACACTAGTATCATGGTTTTATTATGTGGAAAAGGATGTAATAGTAGAGGGATGAGAAGAAGTGGAACTATAGGCATGATAACCATGGGTATAAAATGATATGTTAGTGGAAGAATTATAGAGAGAAAGTCTTGGAAGAGACCAACTAGTATTAAAACCATCCATGTTAGTAGGTATACTATGCATGGAGGTGAAGGGAATTGAAGAGGAAGATGTCATAGTATGAGAAGGGGTCAAAAGAGAGGGAAGAGTTTGAGATGAAAATAAACTAGAGTCACTAAATCCATGTAAAAATGTGGGATAAGGTGAATGGGTTTCCTCAGTTTGACCACTTATCACAAGATGGTAAATAGTATAAGGATAATTTTCTTGATGTTGAGTAAACTTGTTGATAAATAAAATTTATAGGGTATACTCTAAATCAAGTTGATCTTAGAATGAGAAGAGAGGGTTGTGAACTAAAGAGGAATGAGGAAGGATCCCATAGTTTATAGTGTGAGTGGCTACATGCACATTACTTTTATATAGGGTAGGATCCAAAAGCTAATTATAGGATAACCTATTAGGGTTAGTGAAGATCATGATATCTATTGAATTCAACTCAATTTTATATTCAAATAGGAAGTTCTTGATAAGGGAGAAGGATTAAAGGAGATTAATTTGATGCAAAGGTAAAGTGGTAGAAGGGATATATAATTGACTAGGTCAACAATTTATTTTAATACAAGAGGAAAATAAAAGTACAAGGTTGATTAGGTTAACTTAGTAATGCAATCTAAGAGGTAGATAAAAGTGTAATTTTGACTAGGTTGAATTATTACTACAAACAAGGTATGGAATTAAGGTTGATAAGGATACAAGGTCAATCAAGTCAACTTAGTATACTATAACTTGGCTATTATAAAAGAGCACAAAGTCATATAGGTTGAATCTATACCATAGATAGGGTAGGAAAGTGAGTGAAGAAGGATACAGGGTTAACCAAATCAACTTAGTACTTTAACTTGACTAGAAAAAGGGATATAGAGTTGTACAAGTTGACTCTATATTAAAAATAAAGGAAAAATAGTCTTTAGGAGACTGTATTGAACAAAATGATAGTGTGTTAAAATAGGGAAAGATTTGAAATATGATTAAAGAAATAATTGGAAGCACACATAAATAATAGAATCAATGTGAGTGATCCAACTGGGGCACACATAATAAGGTCTTGCACCAATGCTATCTAATGCAAGTTTTTAGAATATAATACACAATGATCATAGAAAAATAAATTAATTGAAAAGTAAATGCTAACTAAGTGATCATCCTATGTGTTATTATATTAATAGAAAATGTTTTTTTAAGTTTGATAGGGAAGTTGCCTTAAAATATGGAACTAGAAATCAATCTATGGATAGTTTTAGGATGTTTAGGCTGGAATGGATCTATGTTGTCATTGGTACTAGTTTGGTATAGGGGCCTAACCCATCACTTCACAATACCATAGTGATAAGGGTGTTAGATGCTTTAACAATATATACCATTAACCATGTGTTTATACTTTGCCAAAGAACCATGTCAGCTTCCCCCTTGGTGATAAAATCCAAGAAGGTAGTCCTTGAGAAGACAAATGTTAAATATGTTTTGAATATAATGTGATTTGGTAGTGTGTGAAAAAAGATAAAAATAGTGTAACTAAATGTTAATTTGAAAAACCACCTAATTAGACTATGTGAGCTACTCTTACATTACAAAAAATGAAAGTGAAAGTGTGAATTAATTACTAGCAAATAGTTGTTAATTTCCAAATTAGTAATGGTATACATCAGTTTAGATGACATCTCATGAAAAAAGTATAAAATAGAGTCAAATGGGTCACTATTATTATATGGAATCAAGATTCTTTAATAACATAGTTGACCAAGTTGACTTAATATTTTAAATAGAAGACATGCTATAGAACTAAGTTGACTAGGTCAACTTAGTTTTATATAGGGTTACAATTTTAAAGACTATAAAGTTGTAAAAAATAGAATTATAATGAAGTAATGAATTGACAAAGAGAGAGATGAACCTTGGTAGGTTGCAAGATGATTAGGATTGCAGATTTTTTTTTGAAGTGCCTTGAATTCTACTTTCAAATTTTGCAAACTAAGTCGACTGGTTTGACCTAGTTATGCAAAACCCTATGTGTTGAAGAAATATAAGATGAATAAGTTGACCTATTCAACTTATTTTGTTGATTTGGATGTTGAATCAGAAACTAAGTTGATCTATTCAATATAGTTTATTATATGGACTAAAGAAGATTACTCTATCAACCTGTCTAATCTAGTAAACTATATCTAATGAATACCTACATTGAAAGAACATAGTCATTTTGATATGAATGTTAGACCTATGTAAAAAGTTATAACTATAATAGATAGTTTGGCATAGTATCACAAATATAGAAAATAATAAAATGATAGAAATGAAATCATGAAAAAAAACTTGCAAGGGTTAGATTTCACATTGAGTTCACCAAAATTTATGCAATGGGAAATGCAATAGATCTACAAATAAATCCTATCTTTGAGAAGATAAATCCTTCTTATACTTTTGATTAAGAATACATTAGATAAATAGGGTCATGACCAATATGGATCTTCTAGACCTAGCCACAAGATCTCTTACCATAATAAATATCACTAGGGAAGGTTCCAAAGCCTCCAATCAAGCAAAACTAAATAATAACCCTAACTAGGTTCTATGTTTTCATATTCACTAAACTAATAGCAAGTAAAATTATAATCTAGTGCTCACCAAAGCTTGTGACACAAAGTGGGAGTAATAAATAATAAATGAAACATGTATAGAAGACATATACTCATGTTAATATATAAAAAATCGTAATGCATGGAAGACAAGTACAAATACATATATATTTACTTTTAAAAAGGAGGGACAAAGTTAGGAATACTTATATTTGAATATAAAAACACCAAGTATCAATCTCTCCCTTGGACAAGGTGATTCACAAGAGGTTATTTTGGTATGTAAGGATGACAAGGATAATTCCACTCTAGTCTACACAACATATCAATGCATCCAAAAGACTTCTCCATAAGACAAAATCTATATCTCCAAAGAAAGTATGAAACCCTAAGCTTATTACTCAATTAGAATGGTGGACAAGTAGATGCACAATATATCTTACTTATTCTCTTCTTAATAAATTATGGAAATGAATGTGTTTATATAGGTAGATCAACCCCTAAACCTTTTCAAAAGTTTATGCTGATAAAGTCAACCCAATAAACACGATCGACCTAGTATTGTAATTGACTAAAAATAATCATATTATAAACTAGGTATGCCATGGGTTGACCTAGCTTTTAATAAACTTTTTAAATAACAATACAAGATTGATGTGGTTGATTATGTCATGTAAACTACAAAAAAGAGGTTTAGGTTAGGCAAAGGGATAATGCATATGGTAAAGACTAGAAGAGGGCACAAAATAGAAGGCAAAGCTTATTGAAATGGTTTTTAGGAGACAAGTGTGTAGATAAAAAGTGGTAAAAAGGGACAACAATCTTGCAAATAACCAATGGTTTGTCCACCCCTTTCCCTATACACCCTTTAGGGCATACACTCAAACATATTGGGACTCAACTAGTTATTTCAAGATAAAGAGAATTAATAATTGATAAATTTTGAAGATATTATGTGTATACACCTACCTTAGAGCATAGAGGTGATTATATTATGCTGATACTAATTTTGTATGATGGATTTTCGTTCTAGTCTAGTTGTTTGTGTAGGTTGTTGGTACCCTGATCTTTGGATTTTATAACCTTGTTGAGTATTATATAAAGTCTCAATGTAATAGATTAAAATTAATATAAATTATTTAATTAATTTCGTTTTTGGTTGGATATTATGGTGGAGGTATGGTGTTTTTATCCCTACTAAGAAGGTAACAACTAACTAAACATATTGGTGGGTTTAAATTGTGTCTTGGTTTCCCTACAGGGTTGATTCCTCAAGTTATTTTTTCCTTTGAATTTTTACTCTAAGGGTGTACCCTTGTTATATTAGCATATATATATATATATATATATATATATATATATATATATATATATATATATATATACATACATACATACATACATACATACATACATACATACATACATACATATATATATATATATATATAGTGTGTGTGTGTGTGTGTGTGTGTGTGTGTGTGTGTGTGTGTGTGTGTGTGTGTGTGTGTGTGTGTATGAAAAAATGGAGTGGGAATGGGATAGGGAAAAAGAGAGAAAACATAGGAAAGCTAGGACATGGACTATTGGTACACACTAGGAGCCATAAAAATGCCCTTTACACACATGATAACCATGAAAAAGAGGATGGATCGGTTGATACACTACTATCAAAACAATGAACTTCCTCTCATAGGGACTTACTACACCATAGACTAGGAGAGGATATTTCTCTACACACTCATTGATCACCTACATATCCAATATACTATGAATGGGATAATACAACATACATTGGGGAACTACACTAGTGACAGGGATGCACACACATAGGTTTCAAAGAAGCTAACATGCCTTCTATCTAGAAAAATAGTTCATGATATACCAAATCCTATGAAATGCATCAGGAATAATAAATTAAAGTACATAAAGATTCATCCACACACCATACAAGGTGTCATCAATCTGAGCCTATTTATGAAAGCATCATTATATACACTAATCAAGCCCTCATTGGGTATTTCCATGCCAAGATTTACAAGGAGATCGATCTCCATAGGTGGATAAAGCCTATATGGTCAAACATCATGGATCACATTCCCACTCTTCAGCATGGGGCTAGGGGGTACATCATCTTTTTATTACATTTGGCAAAGGACCAACAAAATATCTCCTTAGGTGGACCTTATTTCTTAGGGAATGCTACATTACTAACTACTAGTTGGAATGTTGGATTTGACCCATCTTGAGAACACATCAAATCAATGGCACTATGGGTCAAAATTCTTGGTCTACCTATCAAAGTAGTAGCCAAAGATCCTCAAGATAATTGGAGACAAACTAGGTATTTATCTCAAAATAGACCCTAGTATTTCTATAAAAATGAACACTATAGTGGCCATTATTTATGTGGAAATGGATATTACCAAAGGATTTATATATTACATTGAGTTGGTGGTAGCGGACCTACACTATTAAAAAATATTAGACTATAAGAATGTTCCTTTTAGGTATACATTTTTCCATTTACATGGACATTTAAATTCCTCTTGCACAAGCTATAGGAAGTTAACACCATATATAGGGACCAAATATTTTGTACACACAAAGTAGCATGAGATTTGTCCTTCAATGGATATGATCAAAGATACTTCTTCTTTCAAGAATATTAGTATAGTAGATATGGTAGATCAGAGATGTATGGAGCCTATAGTGGGCTTAGTAATAGTTTTGGTATAGGGATCACACAAAAATATTACAGTGATGTCCTCAAATATCACTCTATGTGTGTATCATGGTAAGATACATTTTGAACAGAATTTGCATACAACAAACTCACCTGAACCTATGGCAAAGATATAGATAAGATGTTTTCCCACACCATAGATCAGACACTCTTAGGCCCTTTTGGTTACACTAGTTTATTTACCCTATCTAATATGGATGAGATGTGATTTGGATACAAAAAATACTTTTATAGAGGGCATGGTGAGTCCATACAAGCTAGGGGATCAAGAAAAGGTGAATTTTGTGGACAACATTACTGATTTACTAAGTATTGATCCAAAAGTGGAAGTCTTTAGGAGTGCAATGTCTATGTTGGATATGAAGGGTGATTTGGTCATCACTCATTTTAATCCCATTTATAGAGACCACTCTTCATATTTTAATAGGTAAATCATCATCCCCTTGTCTCTTTCTCAAACATTCCATTTCCCTATTATTTTCATACACCCTCAAATTTTGTTAAACCTCAATAATACGACTTTAAATGGAGTAGATACTAGCATGGGGCCAATGAATTATCAGACTTTGTTAATTTATATGATCTGATTCATATTATTTTTTATGAGCAAAATCATCTTGATGATGATCATTACATTTTTCACACCACTGACTCCATGGAATGGTAGGAAAATGGGTTATCAACCTCTCTTAATTTGACTATAAGGAGTTTTAAGATGAAAAAAATTATATTTCTACCCTTGATTAAAATATTGGGTTGTTTTTGGTGAACAATGGTTTTTATTTAAGTATAAAAACTTCTCTCACATTTTCTTCTACCTTTTTCATAGAGAAGAGGTATATGACTAGATCACATACCAAGGAGTTAGTCAAACTTTTAGGGACTTTTCATTGGCAAGTGGTTTGGAGGCCTCCTCATCTATTTTACCTCAAATTACTAGGGGAAGATGTATTAGTATATCACACACACAACAAGATTATGCAAGAGAGGTTCTTGATGGTAGAAAAATTACTATTCATAGGGCCCTTAGTAGAGCAACCCATAAGAAGGTTAACAAATGATCATCACATCCCATAATATCAAGGGTATTAGGATGGCTCCAAAATAATGATCCCTAAAGAGGTTAGTTATCAATCATAAACCATGTGTTATACTTATTCAAGAAACCATGTGATTAGATATGGATGCTTTGAAGTACTTAAAAAAATGTTTTCCATATTGGTCCTTCATGGCTAGTTGTTCAAATGGAAGATCTAATGGACTGGAAAATGGATGGAACTCCACCTTGAACATGAGATATTTTGTGACAAATTCAAATTATATTCTTGGAAATTTCTTCTCTAATGTTCTCAACATTTAATTGAGTATTTATTATGTGTATACACCATCACACAATAGGCTACATTTGTGGAGATATTTAGTTAACTATGACATCATATAGTCACCACATTTCATCTTTGAGGGCGAATTAAACCTTATTATGTATAGCTCAGAAGTATAGGTCACTACTTCTAGAACATATCCTATGGAGAACTATTTCCTAAACTACATGGTTACACACAACTTGGTGGATGTTGTTCCCACCCTTGTGGAACCCACTTGGTCAAATCATCATTCTTGCGATCAGGGTATATCTAAGAGGTTAGATCATTTCTTGATCAAGGAGGCCCTCCTAATACTATTAAATACTTATAAGGCTTCCACATTAAATCTTTACACTTTAAATCATAAACCTATCATATTATAGTTGGTTATGGGTGTCAAGAAACCCCTAGCCCTTTTAAATTTAATCCTCATGAGCTCAATTACAAGAATTTTATAAATTTAATCAAGGGAACCTAGATTTACTTCTCACCTGAATAGGGTGTACCTGATAAGATTAGTCTACATATAACCTCATCAAGACCAAGATTATTGCTAAGAATTGGGATGAAAACACTTTTTAGGAGAGTGATAGAGAACTAATTGAGGTGGAAAATAAATTCCAAGATTGTCTTAGTACATTCCACAAAACTAGTTTTCATGGCAAATCCCTTGTACGACTTGATTTATTGGAAAAGGAAAATGCTATGTTGTTGGCCTAGAAATAAGTAAAGTGGTGGATGAAGAGAATAATAAATTGTCTTAAGGAAGGAGATGACAAAACTATTTTTTCCCATCGACAAGCTATGGCTCGGAGAGCTAAGAACTCCATTTGGAGTATCAGAGACAATAATGGAATGGTTTTTATTAATTTTACAATAATTTCTAGGGAAGTTGTATCACATTACCAGATCACCTACAGAATCCACCATGGGAAAATATTAGGGACATCATGGTGGTTGTAACCTTCTTTAATGGTTGGGTTGATGAACATAAAAATGTTGTCCTTGAATGACTGATCACTTTAGATGGGCTCCATAAACCACTTCTCACTTTTTAGCAGGGGAAGGCACTTAGTCTAGATGGGTGGATGGTTGAATTATATCTTGGATTCTGGGACCTTATTATAAATGACCTCCACATGGTGGTAGAGTAATCACTCATTTCAGGTAGAATCTATGCACCTTTCTCTTCCACTTTCATTGCCAATATCCCCAAAGTTGAAAACTCCTTGAGTTTTAAGCATTACCATCCCATTTCACTTTGTAAGTACATATATAAGAATATTTATAAGATTATTTATACTTTATTGAAACCAATTATATCCAAGCATATTTTCCTAGAACAATTTGGTTTTTTAGACAACCGTCTTATTCATGATGTCGTTGGCACCATTCAAGAAGATCTTCATATCATTAAAACAAGAGCTCAGTCTACTTTTATTCTAAAGATTGATGTCACAAAATATTTTGACCAAGTTAATTGGATTCATTTTAATAGCTTATCCTAACCTAGGTGGGTTTTTATCCTTCTTTCTTAAATTGGATTGAATCCTACTTTTAATCTTTCTCTTATGTAGTTTTAATTAATGGCTCTACCTCCTTTTTTTCACCCCATACCATGGCCTTAGATAGGGCTTCCCCCTCTCACCATTTATTTTATTGGTTATTTCAAAGGCCCTTATCTATCACATCTCCCATGAAATGAGTGATGGAAATATCCTAGGAGTGAAGATTGATTTTGCTCTAAGCCTATCACATATCCTTTTCATCAATGACATCCTCATCTTTGGAAACGGTTCTATGAAAGATGATAATTGTTTAGATAGGATTATAAATATTTTTTATCTTCTACAGGGATGCTCATAAACCTAAAAAATTATGATATTTACTTCTTCCATACTTCCTTTACTACCAAAAACCTCATCCTTAAATTGCTACCTTTCTACACCCCTTCGAATGCTTGCATAAACTATCTAGATTTATTTTTTAAGGCAAATGCTTAACATGCCTATGACTGGATGTGGCTCTATGATAAACTAAAATGGTGTATTACCCTTTAGTGTAGATAGATGGATTTATATTGTTGGTATGTTGGTCTTAATTAAAAGTGTTCTTGAGGCTATACCCATTTATTGGTTATCACTTGTTTTTCTCCCTAGGCTAATCCACAACAAGATCAAAAAACTCTGTTTAAATTTTCTATAGTCTAGGAATAAAGAGAACAAAATTATCCTGCTAGTAAAATGGGCCATCACTACAAAACCAAAGTTATCTATGGAATGGGGATTAAAAGACCTTGATTTTTTCTCAAAGGCCCTTGCTACAAAAGGGGCTTGGAATCTCATTAGCAAATAGGGGTTATGGTAGTCCATTTTATTCCATACACACATTTAGCCTCTTTCCATGCTTGAGTGGATTCTTATACATCCTAAGAGGTACCAGTGAGGATCTATTTCTATAAGACCATCATCGAGAGCATAAATACCATTCAATCTTCTCTTACATGGGACCTTGGGTATGGATCAAAGATCATTATTGGTAGAGATTTCATCATCGGTACTCCTTGTGATTTTATATTTATGGACTCTTTGATGGTGGATCTTCACCACAAGAACATTCACACACTGGCTAATTCATATGAATCAAATTGTGTTGATAGATGGAAATAAAGTTTGAAAACTATTATGGATGTAGGACTTGAGGATTAGGATGCTCTTATGTGGGAGAGATATAGACTATGTTTGATCATAAACATTATCATTATCTCTATGAGAGAGGATAAACTATGTTGGTCCTATAAATCTAATAGAGGTAATGATTTAGTTAAGCTAGGATACAAAGCACTCAGGCAATAATGGGAGGCTATTGACTCCCCATAGTGGTGGAAGGGTCTATGGCTATTACAAACACCCCCAAAAATAAAGATACATTTTTGTCTTAATCTTCACGATAGGATTTTGACTTGGGATAACCTCTTAAGGATGGGTTGGCATGGTCTAATTATTTGTATCCTCTAAAAAAACATTTATGAAACTATTGTTCATCTATTTATACACTACCAATTTGCTAGGGCAATTTTGGATACCTCCACTACATAGGGTTCTGGTCCTATTTGGGAAGGAGATTCCTTTAATGATGTTTAGTAATGACTTCTAATTATGGCATAATGGCTTATTTGACATCTCTCCCTCTTCAGATATGATGGATTATTTGGCTTGCCCATAATGATGCCATTTTTAACAAGTTACCATCACTCATTTCCACTTTATACAAATTCAAAGCTACATTGGTCCCCCTTAATCCATCATCCTCTAAGGAATACACATTGTTCCACCATTGTAAATTGATACAAGTAAACCATATTATTTTTGTGATGGGGCATCACGTGGAAACCTAGGGAATAGTGGAGCAAGTAGGATTATTCACCTTGGAAACATTACTATCTCTTTTAGGTAGGGTATGAGATATCACACCAATAATTTTTTTAAGATTCAAGCCTTTATCACTACCCTCAAAATTTCTAATGACTGGGGGATAACTTCTTTGATGGTATGCATAGACTCAAATATGCCTTTTCATTGGATAAATGGATGGTACTTTGTTAGGCATATCATACTTCAAAAACTCATCACTTATGCTACAAACCTTGATACACTATTTCATCCTCTCACCATCACACATATCTATCGAGAACACAATTCATAGGCAAATAGACTAGCTAAGGATGTGTGCAATATTACTGAAGGTATATTGTGCTTATAGACTAAGGCATCTGATGGATCCATTATGGAGAGGGATTTCACCCTTAAATAAGTGTTACTTTGACAACATTATAGGGATACACACAATATAAAAATGGTATACCTTGGTATATGTTCTAAACCTATTTTACAGATCAAGGCTTTTGCTTCCCTAGTAAATATACTTTTGACCTTTTTAAAAAAAATATAGCCTCTATATTTGGATGGCTTACTTTGGTTCTTTTGGTTGCCACATAATTTTATGAGTCATATACTAGATGTATCTTTACCTCTCTCTCTCTCTCTCTCTCTCTCTATATATATATATATATATATATATATATATATATATATTTATAATCAAAATGTTAAAAAAATTATTGTAAAATGAGATAGAACAATAAAAACTATAAAAATAGACACATGAATTTTGTCAACAACTAAAAGTAACACAACCTACTAAATTAGTCTCATAGGAATACATTGCATGTAAAATAGCTTCCAATTCTATAAATAGATTTTTCATAGCATCCATAGGAGGAGCCAAGAGGAAATTACCAACCTAAGATGGGTCATCCTTCCAAGCCCTGGAGACTTGTTCCATAAATTTGTAGAAAATATCGAACCTTCATTCCAACTCATTAAACACCACTACAAGAATTACACCCACTTTATCCCTTCCAGATAAAGGAAAAGAGATATGACTTCCCAATTCACCAATAATAAAATCCTAGTCCATAACTATTATATGAACATGTTTCATAAAAAACTTAACTAAGATGATGACCTACTATTGGTCCTTAAGAAGAAAGAGTTAATTGGAGCAAAAAACTGAGACCAAGGAAGAATTTATCTTAACATTATTGTGAGAGTTGATGAAACACTCACCAAGGATTGTCATAATTGACTAAATAATTTATAGTGTCGAGACCCAAAAACCCTACTTCGATTTTTTCTTAGTTACCTCTATAAAGAAGGCAATCGATTTTTTTTGCTAGTGATGCAGAGTAATGGTTCACAAGAAGACACCATCCAAGGCATAGCCATGCTAAGATAAAGTAAAGAGAGCTAAAAAACCATAGAAAATGAACCTAAAAATTAATCATGTCCATAACCTAAGCCAAGGTAGATATAAACATGCTATCTTCTTTTCAAGTGTCTTCCATTACTCAAGGGAGATGGCAACATCACCAACTACCACCAAAAATAGATGCAAAGGAAACCTAAAATAAAGTGGGAAAATGGTAGAAATAAAAATAATTAAAAACCAAATATTATAGTAAGATCACCACTCTCCAATTTTAATCTAATGGAGGAAAAAAATCATGCCAAACATTTTCCAAATTATCCATCACAAGATTAAATATTATGAGATGCCTTGGTTGGCAATAATGTCGCGAGTTGAGTTGGCTTCCTTGAAGTAGTTTTGAGCTTCCATGAAGAGAAAGTCTTCAACAAAGGACAAATTCATTATAGAATATGTTTTTAATCAACTAAGACATAATTTCTTATTATGAATAGATTTAATCATGACCATATAATCCCCTTATATGATCAACTTGTACAATCCACACTACAAAGCCGTATCGATACCCAAAAATAGTTCTTGGGCCTCAACATCATTTTTTGTTCAACCAACCATCTTGAAGGACATTTATTTGATCATAGACTCATAATAATCCATAATAATGTAGAATGCACATGATGCCTCAGGGATACCCAATAAATCACTGTCGAAATTCAATTTGAAGTAGCCTAGAAGAGATGGAATTGAGTCCACATTGTCTTCCCTTCTATAACTAGACATCACTACCAGAAACCTATTAACAAGGTATATTATTAGATTTATTAATTAAATATTGGTTTTATGTTATCATAATATATTATGATGCTAAAAATTGTAAAACATTTATTTGAATATAAATTATAATGACAGGTCACTCTCCATAATGTCATATAGAGAGAGAACAGGGTAGTACTAAGCAAATATTTATTGTTATGAAATCATTGATGTTATTTTTATATCAACATATTATATTTTTATACAAATATTGTTCTCCCATCTCTTCCAAAGCATTATATTATTAAACATATGGACTAATTTATATCTTTGATTCATCACCTTTATGAACTAGACCCTCGTATATCTGGGTTTGAACACTCATTCACTATCATTAAATATTTGTAAGATTTTTTTAAGAGTTATGTTGCAATTGATATTACCCCTCTTATAATATAATAATGGATTCACACACACATATATCCTTCTCCTTACCCAAAAAATCATCATTCATTCACTATATCAAACAAGAAGAAAATAACCTAAAAACTTTTAAGACATTTATTTATGTTATCTCCCTAGATGGGATATAAATTCTTAATGCATTCCATGTGAAGGTGCAAGTAAAGAGGGAGTCATTTAACTAGAATTAGTGTTCATATTTTTGGCTAATGTGTCTGTGAGGCCCACCAAATCACTTAAAATCAAATGCTCATAATGGGGATAATGTCCATTAGAAACATGTTAGAGAAACAAAAGTGTGGTTAAGTAAAATGATAGGAGTTAAGACAAATGATAGAGGTTAAGCCAAATCATAATGGTTAAAAAAATGTTACTTGATAAATGAAATTTTAATATCTATTGAATGTTGACTTGTTTATTAACACCTTTAATTTAGTTAAAGAGTATATCAATTCTCATTTTCCATTAGAGTATTCTTTTTATACTTGTGTAAGATCCCATTGACCATTACCTTATTTTATAAGTTTTAATCGTAGGAGCATCCCCAGGGAGACATTCTAATTTACATTTTGGTAGCTATAATTAATTGTATCATTTGTATTATTTAATACCCAAATCTTAACCATTATATCAATCTAGCATATTAGAAGGTAATATCAGTTTAGATTGTGTAATACATTTGGGTTTGTTTTATGTTTACTGTATTATTGATTGCATGAAGGAATTACTAGTTACTTAGGGAAGAACCATTCATGCAACACATAGTTTATTGTATAGTTTGTGTAACTAGGATATGATACATATAATTCAGTGAATGAATATGAATGCAACACATATTCATTGTTAGATATTCTACATATAAATGAATTTGAACTCTATACCTTTGTATTGTATCTTTATACTATAAAGTAATGTGAATGTTTGGATATTTAACCCCTATTATGTACATACACTCAAGTATAGCTATATCCACCATCAACATGAGCTCAGTAATATAAGATAAATTTAGGTACAAGTAGTTAATAATGCATTCAAATCCCTATTATTGGAGGTAGATTATAGGAATGTGAGTTTTGTTTAAAGTAGTAACTACAATTGAATGAATTATGTGTTCTATAAATTCTATATAGCATAACCTAATTATACAAATTATTTAAATATTATGCATTTAATTAATTACTCTACCTAATTAATCATTAATTCCTTCAAGTAGGAAACAAAAAATTCAACATGAAATAAATTATACCCTAACTAATCATTCAGTCAATAATATAGTCAACATAATACTCTTATGTTCTTTAGTGATAATTTTTTTAATGTGAATGATGGACATGTATAATTATTTCTTTTGGTATTTTAAAACACTTATTATGTTCATTTTTATTGTTAACTCAATCAAGAAAATAATAAAAGGATCTTGTAAAACCATTGACTATATTGTTGACTACTTGAAGACATGGTCATATGCCTATTTAAGAATGACTTTTGGATCTTACCCTATTATGTGGTTAAATGTGAATCTATCTTTTATGAGTGAGTTTTGATGGTGGTTATAATTATTACTTTATGGAAATATGAATGGATGTTTCTAATGTTTACTTTCCTATTGTTAATTGAAAGAGTGACATAGGTGTTGGGTAAATTAGTTCTATTTTTCTCTCAATGTTATGTTTCTATTAATTTAGTATTTAGTATAAATGTTTCTTGTGGGATTGTGAAATAATTATCAAGTTAATAATAGAAGGATAATGGAAACCCATTGAATACATTGTTAACTACTTTAACCTAATTGTATGCTTATTTGGAAGTCATTTTATGCTCAAGGGTTGGACATTCAACAATGAAAATAATGATTATGAATTGAATGATTAATTATAAAGTAAATAATTATTAATAAATTCAATGTAGTCAATAATACATTCAATATAATACTTAGTTATTTAGTGATAATTATGCTAATATGAAGGATGGGCATGTATGACTATTTAATGTGGGCTTGGAAAAAATTTATTGTGTTCATTTTCCTTGATAACTCAATCAAGTTAATAATAGAAGGCTCATGGAAACCCATTGACTATATTTCTCATTATTTGAATTTGATGGTATGCTTATTTGGGAATCACTTTTAGGATCTTACCCTATTATCTCTTTAAACCTACATCTATATTTTGTGATTTAGCTATTCCCTTAAATGGTGATATGAATCAATATTTCTAATGATTAATTTCATGTTATTAATGGAGAGAGTAACATAGGTGGTGGATAGAATAGTAATATGTTTCTCTCATTGTTATGTTTATCCTAACATAGTATTTAGTATAAGTGTTTCTCATGGGACTGTAAATCACTTATCAAGTTAATAATAGAAGGATCATAGAAACCCATTGATTGTATTGCTGACTTATTTAACTTGATGGTGTGCTTATTTGAAAATCATTTTATGCTTGAGGGTTAGATATCCAATAATACAAAAAATGATTATGTGTTGAATAAATGATTATGAAATAAATAATCTTTATTTCCTTCAAGTAGTTAAAAATGCATTCAACATAATGCTCCATAGTTATTCAATGATAATTATGTTAATGTGAAGGATAGAAATGTATGGTTTTTTATTGTGGGCTTACAAAAAACTTATTGTGTTCATTTCTCTTGATAACTCAATAAAGTTAATAATAGAAGTCTCATGGAAACCCATTGATCATATTATTGACTATTTGAATCTGATAGTATGCTTATTTGGGAATCAATTTAGGATCTTACCTTTTTCTCTCTTGAAACCTAAATCTATCTTTTATAACTAAGATATTCCCTTAAATGGTGATATGAATGGATGTTTATAATGTTTAATTTCATGTTGCTAATGGAATGAGTAATATAGGTGGTGGATAACTTAGTACTATGTTTTCTCTCAATCTTATGTTTCACTTTTCTTAGTACTCAATATTAGTATTATTACTTAGTATCGATGTTATCTAAGGATAACCCTATCAAAGTGTTGAGGTCATTTCCCCTTGTTTGTTAATGCTAACTATTTATCTACATCTCTTATTTATGAATGTCAATTATTTATCAACGCCCCTTATTTATGGAAAACTTAATAAGCCTAATTTTTTGGCTTGGTCACTATAGAGTAGAATAATCTACATTTTATTTTGAGTTTTTGTTGTGCGCTCCAAGTTTTGTCCCTACACATTTAAGTTTTGAGGTAGTGAAGTTTTGAACATGGTAAATGTCATTTGATGGGGCACATTATACTTTGTTTCTAAAAGCAGCAGAACATGCCACATATCTTGTGATAAATTTGTAGAGTGCGACAAGTGTTGGCATCCACGTTTCAAGTTTCTTATGAATTTCAAAGGCTTCTTTTGATAATTTTTTCTTAGTGCACATGAAGGGCACCAAGTGGCAACTACAGAAGGTTTCAATATGTTTTTCTAAAAGTAGGAAAATCCACCATGTGTCCCTAGCTAAAGCTCAGCCTAAACTGCCACGTGTCCTTAGCTAAAGCTCAGTGGAAGCTGACAAGTGTCAACATCCACAGTTTCTTTATTTTATTTCATTATTGAGTAAAGACTATGGTGGGCCTAGGTTTTGTTTCTAAAGTAAGTGGAAGCCTCCAAGTGTCATCATCCATGTGAATCTAAAATGAGTCTCGAATGTTTCTATAGTGTATCTAAAGCTTAGTGGAGACCACCACATGTCACCTTCCACAGGACTTAAAAAAGTATCGAAAAGCTTATATAGACAAGCAAAAGCCACCACGTGTCATTTTTTAAATACAGTGGAAAGTGCCACCTATCCCCATTCCCCTTTTAAAGCTGCTCAAGCAAGAAGTGTTGTGGGTCCCATTTTCTATAAGTTGATAGATTTTTAAAGTAACAGACTATGACAGATGTCAAAGATGGAGCACTCCTAATACAAAGACACAATAAAGAGTATAAGATATGTGAAAAGTGTCATATATTTTTTGTAAGTGCCATGGAAGCTACCAAGTGTCATTTTTTGGTGCCTCCTGAATAATGAGATATTTTTCAAGGAAAGTGGAAGCCACCAAGTGTCCTCACCTATTTCACAGTGGGAAGCATCACGTGTATCTAATTCAGCCAATGAACTTGTAGGGAGACACAATGTTTCAAATCCAAGAAATATCTTCTGTTAAAAACTTCCAGTTAAGTTAGAGTTTAGTTAGACCATTGAGAAGGGAACGTGTGGGAAATCTTGAGCTAGTCCAATTCTATAAATATAGGTGAAAATAAGAGGAGAAGGATTAGAAGATATCATCATTAGAAGAGAGAGAATTTTCTGCAAGAGGTTGTTATCAATAAGTTTTAGACTTTCTTACTGTGGCTAGTAATATAATTTGCCTTTGTTCTATTTTCTTGATTTAGAAAGTTTGTATAACTGTGCATGTATCTGTGCCTTTTATGTGACTATAAAATTAATAAGAAGACTAAGTTCTGTGCCTTCATTGATATTTTATGTGTTACTGCAAAAATAGTATAAGTTGTTAGCCTTTGATTCTATTGTTTTCATCTTTTACATTGATCATGCATTGTTTGCTCTTTAATGTAATTGAATCCTAAATATAACTTTACTCTGCTTAGTATTAAAGGATGAATTAAACTCAGGCGCATTGCCATAGTTAAATTTTCTTTCATTATATTGGTGTTTCTATTTAATTTCTATCCCTTTTCTCACAATACTTTAAAATATGGATGTCCTTTCAAGTCACAAGTCCCACATTCCTGAAGTTTCCCATTGTTGGTGTTAGAAACAGTGCAATTCTAAGCCTCAACAATTTTTGGCATGCCTGATGGGATGAATTTTTTAAAAGAGTTGAAGAATTTTTTGGTGTGTTCTTCGGCCAACCAACCTTTGGAGTTTTTTTTATCAACACTAATGGAAACTCTGAGTTGATTCAGAAGGTTAAGCAGTCCTAGTGCCATCAAGAAATCACCATTTGGTATGTATACTTTCATTACTCAGAACCATGGGTCTAATGCTCCTTCATATATTTTTGATCAAGCTCAAATTTCTCATGGAATCACCTCAAGACACAAGGATGCATATAGTTATGAGTTTTGCCCTTCATAGGTCCAATATAACCAGTCTCAGCCCTGTCATAAGCTATATCGATCTTATGCCCAATCTTCCCAATATGTCATGTCTCATACTCAACCTAATCTCTTTGACAATCAACCCATTTCCACCTTCAAACAAGCACTGCTGGGATATGAAAAGTATTTAGTAGAGCTTGACACCAGAAGGGGATGCAGCCAAGAAATCCTTGATCATGCCATCCATCAAGTGAGAAATGCACTAGATTTGGTTAAGAGTGAATGGACTCCCATTGAAAGAGCCAATTGGCAAAGGCTTACAAATGAGATGTTGGATGTGAGTGACTTGATTGCATCTTTGGAAGAGAAGCTAAGTATTCATGAGAGGCAACCTTACCAAGTCTATCAACCTGCATATCCGCTACCCCAAGTTTCATATCAAACATACATAACACCTACTCATGAGCCAAGTCAAGCCTATCAAGGTCCTTTCCCCAATCATGTTGAGGAAAGTTCTAAAATAGTAAATCTGGCATTTAAGGCCAATCTTGATAAATAAATTGAATTGGTAAATCTTTAAATGTAGCAATCTATGTTGGTAGTAAGGGAAGTGGAATCCAAACCCTCACTCCCCCCTCACCTTGTAGTCCCGTCCCCCCAGAAGGAGATTTCCAATCCTAATATCATGAGTTGGAGTAAAGTTGTGAGGTCATGGAATAGAAAGGAGGAGAAAGACATTGTCCAAGAGTGTGAGGTACAAAATGAGGCTAGTCCCTTTCAAGTCCCTCCTACCCTTCCTCAAGAAGCTTCTTGTTTTTCATGGTAGCCTTCATGCACTCCCACTTCTATGATGATTCCTATGAGCTCCAAGAAAGACTCTTTCAAGAAAATCTAGCTACGCAAATTGAAGAATTAGAGGCAAAGGTGAGATTGCTTAGTGAAAGAGCGATAGAGCTTTCAGTCCTTAGAGAGGACCCTATGCCAAAAGATACCTCTTCTACCAATCCTCAAGTATCTTATCATGATGTCAAGACTCCAAGTTGGAAGAGGGACAATCATGAACCAGCTCGAGACCTTGAAGAAGATAAATTGCTGACTCTTCCCAAGGGAAAAGTTTTGATCCTAAGGTCATGAGTTGGAAACAAACAATGGAATCATGGGACTGAAAGGAGGAAGAGAAAAGTTTTGATCAAAGTCTTAAAGAATTCAAGGCTACTCTTACTCATGGTGATGATCAAGTAGAATATCCTACATTTGAACACACCCCATCTACACCCCTCCAGGAGAGCTATCAAGCCACATCTGATATAGATGAAGTGTTGGCCAAATGGAAAAAGGAGAATCATTCGATTCTATCTCAAGGATTACCTCCTCTCCCACATATGTATAACCATCAGCCTTCCACTTCATCCCTTCTCAAAGAGGAACCTTTTTTAGAGGACGTAAGTAAGGAGGAGTGTGCTTAGTTCATGGTTGGTCAGGGAGATTTCATGAGTGCAGATGAGAAGGAAATCACCATATGTACACTCTTTGATAAACAAGAGGAAAATTCACAAGATTTTGCCTCTATCTCTAATGAGGAAGAGATAATT
The DNA here is from genome assembly GCA_037957365.1 of Torreya grandis. Classification (NCBI taxonomy): domain Eukaryota; kingdom Viridiplantae; phylum Streptophyta; class Pinopsida; order Cupressales; family Taxaceae; genus Torreya; species Torreya grandis. Next base: position 131,939 of record JARHVA010001319.1, read on the forward strand.
TTTGACCTTTTTCTCACTTTGCAAAATGTCATGGAGGAGCATGGACACTTCCTTGATCATGTTTTGAATGACTTGTTTGAAGTCATTAGGGAAAGTTACAGTATTCTTCAAGGAGGTTGTGAGCTAGCTAGGGGTGGAGAAGACAGCATTGAGACTCAAATAAATATGTAAAATTGCTACAAACTGTAAGGCTTATCCTTTCAAGAGGTTGGTAAATCTGAAGATGATATTTTTAAATTCATCAAGGAGGATGATCATGCAATGGAACCTGAGCATGAGGTAGAAAGAGATAAGCCAAACAATGATGTATATCAAAGGGCTTATGGTGATGAGCCAATAGCCATCAATTTCTTGATGAGACATGCCAACATGAAAAACTAGCATTTAACAAGCTTCCAAGAACAAGAAGAGTATGTATATGTTGGAAGCATGTTTGACTCTGATCCACTCGGATGAAGGCCAATCAAGGTGGAAAACAAGAAGAGCAAGTCACCAGAGCTCCATCCCATTTAACCACTTGTCTGGCACCATAAGTCTCCTTGTCATGAAGGAGACTTCAAGTTTTTTCCCTTTTATCCAGGAGGGAGGTAAATATACCTGGTTAGCTATATTATAGTGAGATAGTTTACCTTTCCTTGTTGTTCTATTTTCCCAATTTTCTTTCCTACTGTTTCTTTTAGTAAGTGTTATTTGAACATGTGGCTGTAGCTCAGATTCTTTTCAATTTTTTGAAAACTCATGCATTCATTAAATCTCTCTCAAATCTCCAACATTCCCTAAGGTACCCTTATGTAACCACTTTCATGACGTGTCTGACTCACTGTCCCATGCAGATTTGGTAATATTTACCAATGGTTATCCAATTTTAAATCCATTTTTGAGACTTGATGGGTCATTAAATACCCCATAACAAGCATTAAAGCTTAACAGTGTCTCAAACATTCTTGCATCTGCTAGAAAATCCCTGTTACTTGCATTTTTAGTTCATAGCAAAACTTGTTTAGTGAAAGTGCCTTCCCTATTGCAAAGCTCCATACCTATTACATAAGTTCACTAATTCCAAGTATAGATATAGATATGGAGGAGGCATAGTCTTCACAATAGGGGTCTGAGATTTACGAATCCATTTATAATCTTCTCACAAGCAAATCATATGCTTCAACCCCTGCACAACCCTTAAAGACCTATCCATGGACTAGAGTCCCCAAAGTTGGTTATGCGATTAACCCAGTGAAGGTGAAGGATTTTGTAGATGGAATCACAAACCCAACCCTTCAAAAGTCTGGCAAAGCTCTATGAGAAGGGGCACACCAAAGATGTATCTAGAGGGCCAAGGCTAAACAATACAAAACATTCATAATGAGGATATGGACTTCCCAATTGGCACAATTCATTGTCCTAAGTGGTCATCTGTGCCCTAACTTTGTTGAAATATGCACCAAATTGTTTCATGCACCCTTAAATACCATACAATAGGGTCAATTCATGGTGAAAATCACACAAAATGCCATTAGGGACATGTTGGCCCTGTATCATGAAAAGATGGCCATGTTTCCCACCATTGCCAAAATTCAGAAAACATGGGCAAACATCAATAATCAATTGAGGTTTATGAGATTAGAGTTGCAATTATGGGAAGATGATACAAATGTGCCAGTGCTACCAATAGGAAGGGCACAATTTGCATAGGCCAGTCAAGAAGCCCTTTCCATGATGGCATTCATTTTTGGAATGAAAGAGGATATAACTATCTATGAATAACAAATGGCCATTCTCTTCAGGTTAAAAATTGTAGACAAGACTTAGGAATATCAACTAGATTTCTCAGAATAGATTGCCTATTCAATGGTTAACCAACTCACCCATTTCAAATCTAAAGGGGTTTTCAGGTATTCTTCTTATCTGTTTCACCTCATGTTGTATTAAAACTCTAGCATATTTTCCCAATACATGCATCTAAATATGTATGACCCAAGTTTTGGTCATAATAGGAGCATTCCTATGTCCGCATGGACACATATCTTATCTAAAGCATCTAACCCATATGAATTTTGGGAAATTTTTGTTGTCCCTACTTTTTGTCACCTAAGCCTAGAGCCTGTTGAACATAGATTAACTCCAAGTGTCAGAGGCTTTATGACAAATTACACTATTCCTTGTGATTAATTTTTTGGGTCCCATCATACTATCATTAGGGTCCATGGTTTTAATGGAGAACCAGTGTTGCTACCTAAGATTTTGACCCTTAAGTTAGCATTCTTAGAGGTCACCTAGAAAGTGTCTATGGTTAATAAAGACTATGGCACTGGGAAGAAGAAGAAAATGTATGATACTCCATGGATAGAGAAAAACATGGCCCTAGAGGTCAGAGATGCTAAGCACATGTTGCTAAGAAAACTAGCTTTCCTGGGTTTCTTTTTGATTGAGGATAAATGGGAATATGACCCAAGCAGTTCCATAACCTCATGAGTTAAGAATAACAAGGTTGCCACTAGAATTATGCATGAGGGCCATCCTTTCAAGGAAAATAGAAGAAACCCTAAGGGAGATATTCTTGATTTGTATGTAGAATTGAAAAATTTGCCCCTTCAAAAGGCAAGACCATGGGAGACCTTTTATGTTGAGCTAAAAGATTTTGACCCTAAAATTAGAATGACTTCTGGTTTAATAAGGGCATTGAAGAACAAATACTGGAAACCTAAGAAAATAGAAGCCTATTGGAAGTATAGGCAGGAGATTTGTGAGACAACTCACTCTTTTGGTAATGTGGATTCAGATGAGAAATGGGAGGAAATATGGGATGAATGTCATCCATCTCTTGTCTCTAGCCCTGATATAAGAAAACTATAGACAAATGGTGGAGAGTCAGAAGCCAAAGCAAAATCCAGTCATACAATTTCTATTTTCATTGTCTGGCCCCACTCTCTTAATGCCATAAAAAAAATAAAAGAGTGTGATATCCTCACCACCCAGAGCTTCCCCATCAGTGTCAACCTTTGGGGTTCCCAATTTTGTATAATCACCACTAACAACAGTGGTACACGTTGAAGAGATGGAAGCACAATAAGAAGAAGAAATGCCAAGGAAACATAAGAGGCCAAAACTTTAGCCTGATTCAAAGGAGGAGGTAGAGCCCTCACAACATCAACCACTAAGTACATCTATTGCTCCTCATATACGTGTTGTTTCTCCTTCTTCTTCTCAGTTACTTTCTTCTTCTTTAGGGGTGGCAATCCTAACTAGCTAAATAATATCCCCTACCACCTCTACCGTGCCAATTTCCCAAGAAACCCCACCTATAGCTACTCAAGCCATCTCATCCCAAGCCACATCATTGCCTTCATTTTCCCCCTCTATCCTAAAGAGAATACCTTCTCAGATTCCCCCTAGCCAATATTTGGCTATTCCCTATGGCTTGCCACAGGGTTATCCTTTTGTGGGTGGGCATATTACCTCTCCCTCTACCTTCCAAACTCAAGCAAACACTGCTAAGAAGGCTAGGGAAGCCCGAATGGAGAAAAAGAGGATGAAAGATAATAAAGCTCTAGATACACCACATACGAGGTCATTATTTGACCCAATCTAGCAGTAGCTAACTGTGACCCATTTTTCACCTAATGTAGTCAAGCCAAACAAGTAGATGCCACTTGAAGATTATACAATGAATGCAGTGGCTATGGATATGTCACTATTCAGACCACAGGACGGGGTTGAGCTACTAAATGAATCCACTTCTACTGTAGCTACTGATTATTTAAAATTATCAAAGAAGATGTAGAAGATCAAGAATGATTTGGCTCAAGAGAAGGCAAATAGTAGTAGTCAAGCTACAGAGATCAAATAAAAAAATGATGAAATAGATTCTTAATAAATAGTTGCAAGATACTATTTCTTGTTAGACTCACTAGGCTATTCAAGACCTAAATGCTTCTTTAAAATAAGATCTGCCACAGGAGAAAGCTATAGTGATAGCCCTAAGGTAGGAAAAGGCAACATTACAAGAAAAATGTGAGGAAAACTTGCAATAGTTCACTCAATTCTAAAAAAAGCTATTGAATGAACAAAACAATACCAGTGCCATACAGGTGCAACTTCAAGATGAGCAACAAATGATAAAGAAATTGATACTTGAGTTGGCTAATAGGCTAAAGAATGAAAGAGTTTTGAACCTAGTCAAGGAGCTCTATGTATCAATATGAAAAAAATATCTGAGGAGATTATTCAGCTCAAACCCTCTTTAACTTTCCTACTAAATGCACAAAAATTGTACAAAAAGGTGGAGAATTCAGTTGAAGCCACTCTATCCACTGTCTCTTTGAGAGTGTTTGATTCTCAAATGCTGCTGTAAAAACTATATGATGCAACTGATGGAACGTTATCAGTAGCATGGATTAGTGACGTAATGATTGCTACAAAAAGGGTGAATGAAGTTCTCAATTGTAACTCTATAGCAATTAATTACAAAGAGCTCCTTGATGTGGTAAAAGAAAGAATCAAAGACATGAAGTAGCATATTGAATATCTAGTGTAATTAGGTCTTCCTTCCCCTTTTCTTGATAGCAACACTGTGTTAATGGTTGATGAGATTAAACCTTTGTTGTTAGTCAGATAAAATGATCAGTCAGTTTTCTAGTGCTTAACAAATGATTCATCAATACCAAAAGTGAAAGCTATCTTGATTCCCATGTCCCAGCTTGAGTTCCAATTGAAGGTTGTAGTTTATATTTTTCAAATTTTTTCACACAAGGACATCATCAACCTTGATTTAGCCTTCTAAGAATTGCAAAATAAGCAGGGACTATCTAATGCTGAGTGGTCTATTTATATGATAGCCTTACGGAAGTTGTGATTTTTATCACATTTTTAATGCATTCTTTGGATTCTTTTTTGAGCAAGCTCAAAAGTCCTCGGGGTCACCAAGAATTGTAGAGTAAAATACTCTACATTTTATTTTGAGTTTTAGTTATGCGCTCCAAGATTTGTCCCTACATGTTTCAGTTTTGAGGTAGTGATGTTTTGACATAGAGCATGGGCGCGAGTTTCATTTTTTCCTAAATTTTGTCTAAGTATCAAAGTCATGCAGAACATACCAAGTGTCATCTATTGGGACACATTATACTTTACTTTTAAAAGTAGTAGAACATGCCACGTGTCTTGTGATAACTCAACAGAGCATGATAAGTGTTGGCATCTGTGTTTCAAGTTTCTTATGAGTTTCAAAGGTTTCTTTCAATAAGTTTTTCTTAGTGCATGTGAAGGGGACCAAGTGGAAACTATGAAAGGTTTCAATATGTTTTTCTAAAAGTAGCAGAAGCTGCCACGTGTCCCTAGCTAAAGCTCAGTGGAAACCACCATGTGTCCTTAGCTAAAGCTCAATAGAAGCTGACAAGTGTCAACATCTATAGTTTCTTCATTTTGTTTCATTGTTGAGTAAAGACTATGATGGGTCCTAGGTTTTATTTCTAAAGTAAGTAGAAGCTACCAAGTTTCATCATTCGTGTGAATCTAAAATGAGTCCCAAATGTTTCTATAGTGTGGCTAAAGCTCAGCAGAGACCACCATGTGTCACCTTCTGTAGGACTTAAAAAAGTATCTAAAAGCTTCTATAGACAAGTGAAAGCCACCACTTGTCATTTGTTAAATGCAATGGAAAGCACCACCTATCCCCATTCCCCTTTTGAAGCTGCTTGAGCAAGAAGTGTTATGGGTGATCCAAAACTCAGAAGTTCTGGTTGACAAAGATTGTAGTAGCATAGAAATGCCATAATAACAATGAATTCTTTTAGAAGAGACATTGTATTACTTACAGATCACAATACAAATATAGGCTTATCTCTGAGAAGAGATGTCTTGCCAAAACATATGATTATCTCTGAGAAGAGATGTCTGTCCTCCCCTTTTTGAGTTACAATATATTTATACATGTTTTAAAGGCCACCATGGGAGATTGCATGGCTCAAGGAATTAATGGTCATGACTAAACAATATAACACTCGAGGATATAGTCGCTCACAACATTAAAATAATACAATGCTCGAGGATATAATCACTTGCAGCCAAACCAAAATGAAAAAAATACAACAATCAAGGCGCTGACTGCCACCTAACTGCCACCAAGGACAAAACATAATGAAACAAAGCAAAATTCGAGGCACTGACTACCACCTAACTACCACTGAATGGTCACTAAAGGGTCCTCAAATTATTGCCCAGATCATTCCTCCTTCCTTGAAAAGCAATGGTCCCCATTGTGTCACCATATGGCATCAGGTGTGGTAGTCGTGTCTTGATTTGATTCCCAATGCACACTTGGAAGGGACTGTGGTTTATGGAATTATGCAGGGCCTGATTGTTCACCATTTCTGTTTGACCATCAGTCTATGGATGGAAGGCTATTAACTTCTTCAGGGTGGTATCTATTTGCTTCTATTGTTGTGTTGTCAGGGCTGTAACATCAGCCCTTTTGGATTCTTGTGGCTTGACCACCATGAAAACAAATTTCTTGGCGCTAAGTAGAGAGACAGATGTGGAAGGTGGTACTTCTGGTACCTTGTAGCACCATGTTCCAAGAGTGAGAGTGATCCATCTAGTTCTTGATTTGTATATACCATGTCTATCATACGTGAATGGCTAACCAAAGAGTACATCACAAACATCTAGATTGACCACATCACATAAGACCTCATCTTGGAAAGGTTGTATTGCATATGAGAGAAGACATTGGTGGGTGACACGGAGGTCTCTCCTTGGGCTCAACCATCCAATACTATGGTTTTGGGTGAGGCTTCATGGATAGATTTAGGATTTTCACAAAATTAGTAGAGATTAAATTCTTTTGACTTCTGCTATCAAGAATGAAATGCAGAGGCTTACCTTTCACCCATAACTTAGAGTGAAACAACCTTTCCTTGTCATCTAGCATCTCGTCATGTGTCTGTGATGAAGCTATAATGGTTTCAAGATCAGCATCTCTAATTTCTTCTTCAGCCTCTTCGACTGCATGGTCTGTATGAGGTAGAGCAGTAGATGTTGTGGATGGTGACTTAGAAAGTAGTGATTTGATAGCTTGACCTTCTTCTTTGGAGTGAGTTCCAGATTTGTGATAGCCACACCACTTCTTGGTCTTTCCTTCCTTTTTCTTCTAATTTTGGCCTCGTGTTTGACCTTCCTTGTCGCTTTTCCCTTTTGAAGTTTGATTCTCCATATTCTTCCTACCATGCTTTTGTTCAATCTTCACTACAAATTTATATGCCTCATTGAGGGTTTCCAAATTGAAGAGTTCCATTTCCCCTCGAATGTACCATTGTAGTCCACCATGATATTTTAGAGTTTTATGTTTCTCACTATCTTCAATGCCCAGTATTGCAAACAAAGAATGAAAAGCATCTGTGTAATCTTGCACAAATTGGTCCTTTACTTGGTAGAGTTATTGCCACTGTATGTACAGATCATCATACGCACTAAGGGGATAGTATTCTTCTTTTACTGCTTCTGTAAAATCATCCCAGGTGGGTTCCACCCTAAGGCCAATGATATCCAAATTTAACCTCTTTTTGTATACGTCCCACCAGTTTTTTATGGGAAATGATGATTTCAAAAGACCAAAAGTGATCTTTTCTCCATCGGTGAACTTATTTACAAAGAAGTAGGATGACAGTTGGTCCAACCAATTTTCCACCGCATTAGCATTGATTTTGCCTTCAAATGTGGGAATATCAAAATTTACCTGAACCTTGAAGGGTGTTGGGGCACTAAAAGGAAAATCCCTTGATGAGGAGCCTGACTATGTAGCTGCAGAACCAGAATTTCCCATCAAAAGTGTTTGAAGAATTTGAGAAAATTATTGGAGCATTTGCACTTGTTGCTGTTGGAGGGCTTCATTCACCATTTCCTTGAAAGATCAGATGTCTCAATGTTGTCTACCATTTGAGGTCATTTAGGGCACATAGGTGGAGCATTTGGAAGCTCTATCACTTCCCACCCAAGTTTCCTATATCCTGACCTCATCCTTGGGAACATACACTCTCAAGACAAGCTACTCTGATACCATTGATCCAAAACTCAGAAGTTTTAGTTGACAAAGATTGCAATAGCATAGAAATGACACAATAACAATGAATTCTTTGAGAAGAGATGTTGTATTACTTATAGATCGCAATACAAATATAGGCTTATCTCTGGGAAGAGATGTCTTGCCAAAACATACGATTATCTCTGAGAAGAGATGTCTGTCCTCCCCTTTTCGGGTTACAATATATTTATAGATGTTTTGAAGGCCACCGTAGGAGATTGTGTGGCTCGAGGGATTAATGCTCATGACTGAACAATATAACGCTCAAGGATATAGTCACTCGCAGCATTAAAACAATATAATGCTCAAGGATATAATCACTCACAGCCAAAATAAAACAAAAACAATACAACAGTCGAGGCACTGACTACCACCTAATTACCACCGAAGGGTCCTCGAATTGTTACCCGAATCAATGGGTCCCATTTTTTATAAGTTGATAAAGTTTCAAAGCAGTGGACTGTGACATATGTTAAAGATGGAGCACTCCCGATACAAAGACACAATAAAGAGTATAAGTTACACAGAAAGTGATGTGTGTTTTCTGTAAGTGCCACAGAAGCTGCCAAGTGTCATTTTTTAGTGCCTCCTGAATAATGAGATAGTTTTCAAGTAAGGCAAGCAAAAGTTGCCAAGTGTCCTCACCTATTTCATAGTGGGAAGCATCACGTGTATCTAATTCAAAAAATGAACTTGTAGGGCGACTAAATGTTTCAGATCCAAGAAATATCTTTTGTTAAACACTTCTAATTAAGTTAGAGTTCAATTAGACCATTGAGAAGGGAACGTGAAAGCAATCTTGAGCTAGTCCAATGCTATAAATATAGGTGTATGAGGTGAGAATGATCAGAATATATCATCATTAGAAGAGAGAGAGAACTTTTTGTAAGAGATTGTTATCAAGAAGTTTTAGTGTTGTGGCCAATAATATCATTTACCTTTGTTCTATTTTCTTGATTTAGAAAGTTTTTATAACTGTGCATGTACCTGTGCCTTTTATGTGACTAGAAAATTAATAAAAAGACTAAGTTTTGTACCTTTATTGATATTTTCTATGTTACTACAAAAATAGTCTAAGTTGTGAGCCTTTGATTCTATTATTTTCATCTTTTACATTGATCATGCATTATTTTCTCTTTAATGTAATTAAATCCTAAATATAGCTTCACTGTGCTTAGTATTAAAGGATTAATTAAACTTAGGCGCATCGCCATAGTTAGATTTTATTTCATTGCATTGGTGTTTCTATTTAATTTCTATACCTTTTATCACAATACTTTTGAGATAAAGAAGAGCCAGCTTCTTTAAAATCTGGAGGTTGTTTCAACTCACAAGTCCCACATTCCTAAAACATCCCATTGTTGGTGTTGGAAACAATGCAATTTTAAGCATCAACAGTCACTTCATAGAATAAATCCATGCAGAAGTGCAAAATCCACATAGTGGGGTGTTTTCTTCCAATGAATTGGAGTGAAGTGGGATGGAGTACAATTTGGGCAATGATAAAGATATCATTTCATGGATATAAATATAACATATAGAATACTTATGAAATGGTGAATGTAAGAGATGGGGTTATCCCACTACCTTCTACATCAAAAATGTTATATTCAATCATGTGTAATTTGACTAGAAAAAAGTTAAGATTGATAGATATCTCCAATACATAGTGTAAGTATTGTGTATTTTAATAGTTTTTTTAAAAATAGGAATTGGTCTTTTCTAGTTATAATTTATGTATGTATTATATAGGTATTGGTGTGTGTATGGCTCCATGTATTATAGGATAGAATATGAGGCACATTATGACATTTCAAATGTTTTAAATGTTGGTATTGGAAGGTAACTTGGACATAAGCATTTACGTCATGGATGCCAATGCCACTTTTTTATATGTGTGTTGATGAAGATGCAATAACAACATTTGATTACATATAACAACTTGGGTCATATGTAATAGTAGGGTATGGTTTTCCATGTGCAAGAGATCAATGACTTCAGGGTTAGTCATTATACTCTAGCTCCATTTATTAGTGATACTTTGAAGGATTGGGTGGAGAGGTTGTTGTTGGGCCTAGCTCCAAAAACTATTCATAAAAATAATCTTGACATGGTACATGAAAAATTTATATTTTTATAAGGTCATATAGAGAGGGATGATTTCATGACTAAATATGACATCCAAAATATTCAAATAAGGGTGAAGAAAGAAGAATATAAATTCAAGCCTAGTGATGTGGATAGTGTTTGAACATTTATCACTAAAAATATTGAAAATGTATTTCTATATGAACAATTTTTAAAAATAGGAATGAAGGAGAAACCCATTATCTTAGGCCTCGATATTCCTCGATAATGTCAGTGGATGTTAAATTATGAACACAGTAGTATACATTTAATGGACTCCACATATGGGACAAGTGCACAGAAGATAATTTTATATTCCAAATTTGAAACTTCACATGTGTTATTTTATAAGACTTATGTTTGTTTTTTTTGATGCAATTCATGTTGCACACACTTCTTATATTTGATAGTATGTGTAATGTACTTTCTATTGTGTGGGTGTTGATGTCGAGGGATACTATTTTGGACCTAACATTGTGGATGTAAAAACTAGTGGTTAGTGTGCATTGTCACATGTTAGAATGGAAACCAAATACTTCCATGGTGGATGATGCTTACACTAATATTATTACTATTAGGTTAGTTGAGCTTATGTATACTAGTTAAGTGCACAATGTTGGGGGATAAAAAGGAGCTACTCCTGAAAATGATTTTCCTAAAATTTTAGAAAATTGAACTTGTGTAGATAATTTAAAATATCTAAACTCAAAAATTAAACATCTTATGAGAACATGAATTATATAAATTCAAGTCTAGTTTTTGAAACACTATTTTTTTATAGTTTATTAAGTATAACTGGGTAAAACATTTAAATTTTGAAAAAGGAACTCCTATTTTTTCAATAAAATATAGTGGATCGATGGTCCTGTAGCCAACCATTTTTTGAGAATCATTTAATATATTTTTTAAACCCTTTGTTAAATATTTAAATAATATCTTCAATTTTTTGACCTATATTTTTTTATATTTTAACAAAGAATATTTTATTTATTATTAATTTTTTAAGTAAATACATCCAGAAAATTGACAAAAAATGGATAGCTGGAAGTGCATCCCCCTAACTACCATAAAAAAAATGAAATTGGATTTTTTTAAAAATGTGTGTACAATTAGGCCTATTTTATGACCTTATAATTTTTTTCACTTAGATGAATGAAAAATAAATTACATTAACATGTATAGGCATCTATATTTATGATATTGTGGCCTCATAAAAAATATATAGTTATGAATCAACATATTTTGTAACCTTATAATAGTCCAAATAGTACAAAAATAATATATTTGAAAATAGGAGAGTGTTCTCATCATCATGATGATATTTTTGTCAAATATATTATTGAAATTACTATTATATTTGGTGATAGAAGTTGATATTCATTTTTTCTATCAAAGCTCTCAGACTTGGCTCTAGATTGATAGGTCCAAGCCTTTGGCATGAGAATCCATGCCATTTACGAGCCAAAAGGCTTAGATTTTGAATTAAAACCTTTAACACATATAAGTTATTATAATGCATACGTGTTAAGTAACATGTATGCATCATAATAACACATACATGTTATAGTTTATATAGATTAAAACTTAATTTTAAATGGAATATTTTACCCAATACAAGAAATATATCCTCATAGACATTCTTTGCATATATAAGTAGTACTTTCAAGTAAATAACAAGAGCTATCAGGTTCTTTTTTGGACCCCACCTTTGAAAATCTATCAATTGTCTAATAGGTGATATATCACATTCTAGAAAGAGAAAGAAGTTGAAGAATAAAACACTTGAGTAGATACAAGAGGTGAGAGAAAAAAACAAGGTATGAATGCAATCACTTTATTTAAAACAAGGTACAAAAATAACTATGATGAAAAAAATGTTGTAGACAATGATATAACTGATAATAATAAATTGAATAATGATGAAATTCAAAATAATTAATTCAATAATGATGTAACTGATAATACTAAATTGAATAAGGATGAATTGACAATAATGTATTATATAATGTTAGAATATCACATTGAAAGTATAGTGTTTTTTATTTATTGATGATGATTTTATGCATGATGAATTACCCCCTATAAATGAATAAATTTTCATGGAAACAAATAATGATGAAATTAAAAATGAATAAAATTTCATGGAAGCATATAATGAGGAAATAAAAAATGAATAAAATGTCATCCCACCACAATTAATGAAAGTAATGATGATATTAAAACACCCTCTCAACAAAATCTACAAGTAACAACACCTCCAATAATTATGCAAAGAAAAGGTAAATAATTAATTGAAGACAATTAAAATATTTTGAAACCAATGCCTAAAAAAAGTCTAATCATCATTAAAGAAGGTTAACTCACAAAATTTGTGATAGGTTCTTTCATGATACTAAAAGATGTCAATTTTTAATTTCATTGATGAAATTTATGAAGATGAGACCTATTATGTAGACATTAGGGCTAAGATCATCTAATATGGATGATGAAAACACAAAAATATTAACAAATTACATGATGCATGTCAGACTTTAGGCCATAAATCACATAATAAATATTGTAATGCTTTCCAACATAGAATCACAACCTGTGCAGTACGTAATCAAACAAGGAAAAATAATTGATTTCAAAAACAAGTTGAACACTTGATATAAATAGAAAAACATTAATGAAAGAAGTTTTAAGATGAAAAGATTTAATGAACTCAACACCAATGACATTTGGGCATTCTCTAGTCAACTTCCATGAAATGTAAAGGTTATAGTTGATGTTCTGAAAGAGTTTCTTCTACAATTTTAGAAGGACAATACTAGAGTTTTACCCAATGCAAGAGATGTAGTCGAAAGAAGAGTTAGTTATCATAATCGTGAACCTCATCCAAAATATTTATTGGATATGACTCAAATATAATTGTAATATAAGTTTTTTTTAAAAACATCCACAAATTTATATAAGTTAAGGATATTTTTATATAGCCAAACTTTCATGTAAAAATTAATCACACACAAACCACTTCTTGTTGTAGGAAACATGTTGTGTTTTCAATGCACTATGATATTTTACACCATATTCATTGTAATTTTCATAATAACAATATTTTGTAGGAGTGTGGCTTAGATGTTCCACAATAATCAAACAAGGAATTTATTCCAACCATTTTTTTGAAAGATCGGATGGATAATTATTTTATAACAAATCATGTTTGGATGGAAATTGCAGCATTTGGGATGGATTGCCAAAACAAAAAAAATTGTATCCATAAAGACAAAATAAGTGAAATTGGATTTAAATTATTTGGTTTGATAAAATACAAATCTATTACTTATAAAGTAAAATATGGCAAAGAATATAAAAGGTATGAGCTTGTTACAAAACAAATACCCATTTTTGAATTTATGGTCAAATTTAGAGAGAATATGTTTATGATTATACAAAACATACACATAGGGATATATGGTTGGATGAACATTCAAGATAAGCAAGGAGACATTCCAGCTTGGTTTGATTGTTTAAGTAATCATATTTTCTAAAAACTACGCATTCTAACCACAAATGGCATTCAGTCACAATATTATAGTTTATCATAAGTTTCCATATTTGTGTATATATAATTCTTGAATTCACCTAATAGTACCTAAAAATATTAAAAAGTATTAAGGGAGTATGATTTATATATTAGTTATGACTGATCTCATTGTATAAACCATGTATACCATTATTTTGAGAACTTATATGGATATTTGACTAAGAAGAACATTCATTTAAGTGAGCATTACATTTGGTTAGATAATTGTAAATTATAATTATATAATGTACCTAAATTTTATTGGTTAATTAGGATACATGTTACCATTGGTATAGAACATATTTGGAGTTTCACTAAGGCTAGCCATGGAAAAGGGGAGTATGACAGTGTTGGAGCATGTGTAAAAGAGTCATTACATAATAGGAGTTAAAATTTGACAAGGGTGTTCATTTGAATGATGCACAAAGCATGGTCAAATGGTTTAATGGGAACATGTGCCATGGTGCTCAACTAAGTTCTATTATCCTTAAATATTTTTGACTAATGAAGGAATAAAACTTGGCAAAGTATGAGGATTGTATGAAATTAATGGGTTCAAGTAATATCCACTAATTTCATATCTTAAATGCATGCTCATGGATTATTAATATGAGACACTTAGATTATTTTTGTTTTGCATGCATGGAATCCATATGGAATGAGTGTGAGTCACAAGAGTGGGTGGATGACTAGAGTTTCAAACCTCTAATTCTACTCAGCACATATCAGGTTGAATGAACATTACGATTTATATATATGGCATCATCACATGATTTTGACCATGTATCTGATATAGTGTATCCAGATAGAATATTATTCATTATCGAATATCTAATCCCCTATCTATCTTTATATAGTGTCATTAATTTTTTTATTATGATACAAGTCATGTTTTTATGGTTATTATAGATGAGGACAATGAAGTGGGGATAGATTACTACTTAAGTAGGTGTGTAGAGGGAAAAATTGACTTTAAAAATCATCGATGGATAAAAAAGTGAGTATCCTAATGGGTTTTTGGTAGTCATTGAAACTTGAATCCAATGATATCCAATAAAAAATTTAGATATATGGTTGTTTGAACACTTTGAAACACACAAGAAGATACTAAACTATTTAAATTGGGTTCTTGTAACAAATATTTAATTGAAAAATATAATGGTATGCCATTCAACTAGAATGCATGGAAATTTTATGAGTCAAACTATGAAGCTATTCTTGCTACTATCAAGATTAGAGCATATAATATTGATTTGATGGATTGATATGTGTAGATATGTTGATTTCTAAAATGTAGATATAATCAATTTTACCAAATATATTTTGATTTTTTAGGTAGTACATATAAATTTCATTTTTAATTACTTACTAATTTTTTTTTTAGGTTGGTGGTACCATATAAGATTCCACCTTCATATAACTAGCACTGCTAGTAAATAATTTCATATTCTTGAATCTAAGATAAGCTTGAAAAATTTACTTAGTTTTTGTCCTTGAAATGTGGTTGCAATCAATGACAGCATATAAATAGCATCATGGTTGTTTGAAGTGTTTTATGTGGTCAAATGCCTTCAAGGGTTGACCTATATTTGTGGATGGTAGTCTCTTTGATTCCATTTTAATCTTAAATCACCATGTCTTTGCCTTCAATAATTCACTTCTTCAACCAAATATGTTTTAGCTCCCATAAAGCATTTTGATTATTATATGTATTTTTAAACACCTTCAATGATTCTCTAACTCCATCAAATGACTTTCTACTTGTTCAATTAATATGGGTATCATGTTTGATATTATTTAAATCCTATTTAATAATTTATCATGGTCTAACTTACTGGAGGTATAATCACTAAGAGGGGGTGGTGAATCAGTGATGAAAGTTATTTCAAACTTCAAATGTAATCCTTTCAAACTCTTAATCAATGACCACAAGCATTCATAAAGCATACAAGGTGTTCATAAGAATGAATAAGCAAGATCACACATATAACACAAGATCTATGTGAGAAACCCTCTTAGAGAATAAAACCCACTCTCAAGCCTGTAAACACATGGATTACTTGTCTTATATTATGATCACAAACATGAGACCTTTTAGTGAACCACCCAATTCCCAAGGAACACACACCCCTAAGTATGAACAAGGAACCACTTATTATAGTTGTTGAGCACCTACCCAACACCTTATTAAATCAATAAGTCTAAAATTTTGATTGCAGACCTATCTAATTATAGACATAATGTATAACACCTTTATTTCAATTCATCATACTGACTCAAACATTCTCATACAAGAAATTAATCCAAACACTCATTTTATATTTCTCTAGTCTTCTTCACTCATCCTCAATCTACTTTTTACTTTAGTCTATCCACTATGCACACTTACTTTAATCTCTTTCCTTTGTATCTATCTTCTAATCTCTCAACACATACACATACAAGTCTAGAAACCATTTCCTTGGTCTCTACTGTTTATAGAGTCTTCATGAGTATCAACATTTAGGTCATTTATAATACTTGCCTTAACCCTCAAGACATCTAACACAACTCAATACAATCCTCACAGGTTGGCCATAGTAGCTATGGGTCACACTTAAGCAACTACACCTTTCAATTAGGCCTTAGTAGCACTTATAGGTCTCATGGAGACCTATTCACCCATTTAACACTTCATCATGAAAATTAAGAACATAATGTCACTTTAAAATCCATGGGTCCACTCCATATGACCCTTATGATCTCTTTTAGTGATTAATCCCACCAAAACACTCTTCTACTAAATCATAATTTGCTCAAACAACATTCTATACATTGTAGCACCATGAATGAACAAATAGTCAACTTTGAAGATCCATAAATTTATTTGCACAAATATTCAAAACTTATAAATAGATTCTTTGGATGCACCTTGAAGTCCTATACAACTTTTATTTTTAATGCATCAATAAATTCATCCTAGATAAAAATGTATATCCTAAAACATGAGCCTTATTTTTCCTTCCTTAATTTGAGAAACTCAAATTCCAATGGTCACTGAGCAAATGCTAAATATTGATCACTTTAACCTCATCTCATGCTCCCTATAAAATTTGGACTTCCATAAATCTCCTTGGATTAGCTTGGTATTTATATTGAAACACTCACTATTGATCTTAGATCAGAGCTCTCATGATTGTGGCACTTGGCAGCCCCACGTGCCTTCTGCACATAATGACCGATTGACCCCAATGAGCTTCCACCACTTGGCAACCTCATGCATCTTCTAATCAATATTTGACATATTAACTAAATACACACCATTGGATCACTTTTGATAATATTATGTGCACTACTGGATCCTTATCTAATCAAATTAAATGCTCACCATTAGATCTTGATCCAATTAACGCTCATTGCTGGATATGTCTAACAATTTAACCTTAAAACTTTAACATAATTAAACTTGACCATCTCTGGCCCATCATAGTATAAAATATCAATATTAAGGTTCATAAATTAAGATAGAAAACAATTCAAGATTCCAAATCTTCAGGGTACCTTCTTGGCACTATAGACAACATCTCCATGAAATCCTTTGACCTTTTGTGACTTTTTAAGTACCTGAAATAAATACACAAACTTGATGGTTCATACATATCTTCATGATGTGAAATGATATTCTAACTTATCTTAAGCTAGAAGATGCATGTTTCTCTTTCTAAATGATCAATTGACATATGAGAACCTCATCAAGACATCTATGGATGCCTCACATCTTCTTTGTCCTTACAGAATTGCACATCTTCTAGATCTCTCCAAGTTATGAGACACAACTTCTTTGTCACTCATGTATTAGTACCACATGATCTCTTTGACATCAATAACCATGATCAACAACATCCTCCTTTATGTTGATGGTAAAACACCCTTATAATGACTTCATTTGAACAAATTCATTATGATCTTTCTCCCCCATTGACATAATGACAAAGGGTCTCTTCCTCAACATGCCAACACTCATTCCTCAACATCATGTTTGTATTTAAAATTCTATTTAATATGCTCAGAATACTTACATGCTTTCAATCATATGAATCAATTTGTCCTCTTTAGACATGCACCAATATGAACTTGGACTTCTCTGATCCTTGGTCTTGACAAACTACTCACAGAGCTTAGAAAGCTCCTCTAATATCAAAATCCTTCTTATGACATATGTCATTTGACATACACCAATATAAATTTTTGCTTTTCTGATCCTTGGACTTGTCTATCTACATAAATCACAAGCTCTCTTTTCTCATGCATGAAGATTCAATACCTTGTCAAAATAAATGACTTGGTTTGATCAAGTCATCATGTTAATCTTCTGAAATTCACAATTGTAGAAGACATCTTCACACTTCTATCGTGACCAAATCATCTTCACATATTCTCTACCTTATACCATACTCAATTTGAAAAAAAAATCATCTTTAATAAGTCTTCTCAATAAACTAAGTCTGTCAGTAACACTTCAAACAATATGAATCTCATACCAATAAAATAATTTCCCTTTATCTTCTACAAGCCATCATGGTTTAGAAATTTTTAAAAACACTCTCATAGAACCATGACATACACAAATTGTCATGTATAGAACTTATGAGACCTTCATGATAACTATAATATGACAACACATTCTCCTCCTACTTCATATCAACCTTGTCTTTAGTCTTAATTATGTTATTAGTCAATTTAAACAATTGACATCATCTTACCTTTAGGACCAAAAACCTTGAACACACCTTGAGCACATTATGTAATATAATAACTTGATAACTCACCATCCTTGATCAGACACTTAGAAACCTTCATTATTTTCCTATAGACCTTCATAGCCAACATATTCATTCTTCACCATTTGACCAACTAGACCATCCTTCATATTTGATCAAAACATTGACTTTAAGATCACTATTTTTGAAAATATTTTATCACGTCCTTCCACAATAAACCAACACATCTTCTTATGACCTTTTTTGTCCTAAAATATCAACCAAATCTCAAATAACATCCACCATGCTTCCTATTTCTTATCAGGTGTCTCCTTAAAGCTTAGATAGAGACACCCTAACCCACAATGTCTGAGAACAATGTGAAACTAGGAATTACCCACAACTCTTCATATTCCTTCTCCTCTTTGTTTATCTGATACTGATAGTTCTTCTTCTTCTTCTTAGGATTAATATAAGTAGCATGCTCATCCACTACAATATTCTTATTTTGTTTAAAGAATGAATTTACAATGCATGGAGACAATAAATATTCATGGCATACCTTTTCATCTAAAGAAATAACCTCATCACTAGGCATTCAAAACTAATGTTCTTTGTATGAAACATGCTTAATAATAGCAGGATGTTCACTTATATTTATACCTACCTCAGAACTAGTGTCAATTCGAATCTTGTTCTTCCCTTTAAGCTCAACTTGAGCTGAATTTTGATTCTCCTTTTCTATCTAGATAGATGGCACATTCTCTTGGCATTCCTAAACCTTCTTCATAGTTGTTTCCTCTTTTACTTTAGAAGGTAGTCCACCTTGATCTTTCAGCTCAACTAAATTAGTTGTCTTGGTTTTTTCTTCCTTAGGATTCCATACTAAGGATTGAAATTTCATGATCATACTAGGATGTCCATGATCCTTCTTATGATTTGAGAGCTTAATTATAAAAAATCTTGAAATATGATCAACTTGATGACAACTGAAAAAAATAACATCATTCATATCTTTTGCTTGATGAATATTATGAATCTTAGTAAACATACCATCTTGTCTCTTAGGTTCATTATGCTCAAGCCTAACTATCTTTAGTCTTCATACCTAGCTTAATCTTTTCCCATGCATTATAGGGAAAAATCTTAAAATATGTTCCATGTCATGATAATCATAGAAGACTACATTATCCATACCTCTAGATAACTAGTTGATCTTCCTTATACATTTTCTTTCATTATGACCAAACATGTGACAAGCAAAATAATGAACATTAAAAGATATTTCATATCTCATGGCACTTGGATGCCCGATGTATCTTTTCTTGTTTATCTTGGTGTTTGCATCCTTATTTTCTCAAATTGACCTCTCTTGATCTTTATCAATCTTGTTTACCTTGACAACAAATTTTTCATGCTCATCCTTCAATTAATTTGGCTTGGTTTTCAATTGAATTCTCTCATCCTCTTTAGCTCTCATACTTAAACTTGCAACCTTTAACTAAATTATGAGATCTTGAATGGTCTTTTTATCCATCTTAGATTCTTTAGCCATGTTATCCTTCAATCTAAATGATTGCCCTTTAATAATATTTATACAATCAAGATTGTATTTCAACTCATCATGCTCACCTTGCTTTGAAATCAACTTGGAATTAGTCTCTTCTAACTAAGTCTTGAGATGTTTTCATTCTTCCTCTTTTGAAACCAAATTAGTCTTTGTAATTCTTAATTAATTTTCAAGAATGTTGATCTTCTCTTTATCATATATTGATCTTCAGCTTTAATTTAAGGATTCTAGCTCCTTATTGAGCTTGATGTACTCATATTTAATAGCCTTAAATTTTGAGGTCATGATCTTATTCTTGATCATACTCTCTCATCTTACCATTGTACATCTCAATGAGTGCCTTCAGATTATTGCACTTTTCTTCACTTGGTTTTAGACATGCATAAGTAACCTAAACTTGAGACTTTAAATCTTGATTCTCACTCATCAATTACTTATCCATATTTTACCTTGGATCACCTTCAAGTGGTCAAACTTGCAAATAAGGTCCTGCTCTGATACCAATTGTTGGAGGTATAATTAGTGATGTAAGATATTTCAAACTTCAAATGTAATCCTTTAAAACACTTAATCAATGACCACAAGCATTCATAAATCATACAAGATGTTCATAGTAATGAATAATCAAGATCAGACATATAACACAAGGTCTACATGATAAACCCTCTTGGGGAATAAAACCCACTCTCAAGCTTGCAAACACATGGACTACTTCTCTTATAGTATGATCACAAGCATGAGACCTTTTCGTAAAGAACCCACTTCACCAGGAACATCACCCATAATAATGAACAAGTACCCACTTTTTATAGATTTAGATCACCCACCTAACACCTTATTAAATCAACAACTCTAGAATTATGGTTGAAAACCAATTTGATTGGAGACACACTGTATAACACCTTTATTTCAACTCATCAAAGTCATTCAAACTTTCTCATAGAATTAATGCATAAAAATAATCCTTTTGGATCTGTCTAGTCTTCTTCACTCATGCTCAATTCACTTTATACTTCATTCCATCCATTGAGCACACTTACGCTGATCTCTTTCCTTCATCTCTATCTTCTACTTTCTCAACACATGCACATACAAGTCTAGAAATCATTACCTTGGTCTCTACTATTTATAGTGTCTTCATGAATATCAACATCTAGGTTGGACATAATACTTTCCATAACCCTTAAGACATATAACATAGCTCAATACAATCCTCACAAGTCAAAAATAGAATTTATGGGTCATACTCAAGTAGCTACACCTTTCAATTAGGCCTTAATATCCCTTATAGGTCTCATGGAGACCTATTCACCCATTTAGTACTTCAAGTAAATTAAGAACATAAGGTCACTTTAAAATACTTGGGTCTACTCTATATGAACCTTATGATAACTTCAGGTTATTAATCCCACCAAAACACTCTTATTCTAAAGCACAATTTTCTCAAACAGCATTCTTTACACTGTAACACCATGAATGAATAAATAGTCAACTTTGAAGCTCCTTAACTTTAACTATACAAACATTCAGACCTTCTAGCTAGATTTTATAGATGCATCTTTAAGTCCTCTACAACTTTGATTTTAACTGCATTAAGAAATTTGTCCTAGATCAAATGATATGGCCTAAAAATTGAGAATTATTTTTCTTTCATTAATTTAAAAATTCAAATTCCAACAGTTACTGAGAAAATGTTAAACATCAATCACTTTAACCTCATATCATGATCCATATAAAATCTAGACAAATGTTATCTATAGATCTCCTTGGATTATCCTGGTCTTTATCTTGTAATTCTCACCATTGATCTTAGATTAGAGTTCCCACATTCATGCCACTTGGTAGACCCATGTGTGTTCTATGCACATTGACTTGTTGATTCCAATGAGCTTCCACCACTTGTCAACCTCACATGTATTCTGAGTAATATTTGACATATTGAATAAATATGCACCTTTGGATCACTTTTGACAAGATCATGTGTACCATTGTATCCTTATCTAATTATATTAGATGCTCATCATTAGATCTTAATCCATTTAACACTCACTATTAGATCTATCTAGACAATTTGACATCAGACTTTAATGTAGTTAAACTTGAAAGTATCTAGCCCATCATAGTCTATAAGAGTAAATTTTAAGGTTTACAACTTGATTTATAAAAAATTTCAAGATTCCAAATCTTCAGGATGCCTTCTTGGCACTATAGAAAACATCTCTATGAAACCATTTGACCTCATGTGACTTTTTAAATGCCTAAAATAAATGCACAAACTTATTGGTTCACACACACACACACACACACACACACACACACACACACACACACACACACACACACACACACACACACACACACACACACACACACACACACACACACACACACACACACACACACACAATGTGCATTGACAATATGACTTATCTTAAGATATAAGATGCATTTTTCTCTTTACAAATGATCAATTGACATATAAGTTCATCATCAAGACATATATGAATTCCTCACAACTTCTTTGTTCTTACAGACTTGCACATGTGTCATATCTCTCCAAGCTATCAAACACAACTTATTTGTCATTCATGTATTATTACCACATGCTCTCTTTGAAATAAATTATAGCCTAACATAAATTACCATGCTCAACATAACTATCTCCCCATTCAGTATTTATTCCTTCTTACCTATATGTAACTAATTGTCAACTCCCAAGTTGCTAATCTCTCATTGCATTCATTAACATCTTCATGATATTGCATGATCTTGAATGTAGGATCATAAATTATGGAAATTCCTCAACATTTTTTTGTAAATAAATTTTAGTCATATTTTTAATTCTCGTATAAAAACCTCAAATTAGAGACGTCTTTCCTTGGAGAGGGAAACTAGCTCCTCTTTATTCCTCACTAAACCAATCTACCTCATTAGTGTAATGAAGGTAGATAGTGTATAGTTAAATATTATTCTAATAAAATTGAATTATTACATATGCAAATCAAATATAATTCATATATTTAATTATGCCATCCTCTCACCTTGGGTCATTATCACTTTACTTGCAAGAAGGTTCACTAAACCAATAGCTTGTTAGGCTTATTTGGAGGTTGATGAAGAGTAATATTAGATATATCAGATAATAATAATATTTAAACAATTTAAAACCCTTTTTATACTATTTTACATATTTTGTGTCCATTATAATATCTAATACCTTCATAAACTAATTATGTGTTAGTCAACCTAGTTCATTTAGGCATAGAAACAAGGCCATGTTTATGAATACTCATGTATAGCTTCATTTTAATTGGATTTTAAGGATATATAAAAACAAAAAAAATATATTAATACATAATTAATCACATCAAAATAAAATTTTAGATAATATTAAGATATATAACTTGACTTATAGCACTTCTGGTCCTCTTTGGGTCTGATTTTCCTTCACTTTTACATGTGTAGGCTTGTGTTTTTGTGTTTTATCTATATATACCACTTTAAAAATTTATTAAATTTAAATCCATTCCTTAAATTCAAATTTCAATTCATTTGGATCTATAAAACACATGTTATGGCTCTTTTGTGCAAATTAGGATCTACATGGCAACAAGCAACCCAGTTTAGAATATATATATATATATATATAGTTATGTAGGGTTTAAATATATAATTATTATTTTATATGTCTATTACAACCCCCTATAAAACCTAAATTCATTTTATGGGTATGTCCAATCAAGAAAAATTGCCATAATCATACAATCATAGGTTTGTAGACCCTCTTTATGGTTGTGTGCATGCATTCGGGATATGGAATTTAATTTGGAGGCCTCAATTACATGGAATTAACATATTACATATATATATATATATATATATATATATATATATATATATATATATATATATATATATATATATATATAGGAAGTGAATATGACCTTAAAAATGTATGAATCACATTGGAGTGCTTCCAAAGGTATGTAATCCATGCTAGAATGGGTGGTAGGTTTGTCAATCAAGCACGACAGGAGGCAAAGAACATATTAATAGATTATATCCACCCATTTATACATGTTATTTCCATTTTTAGTGAATAATCACTGAAAACAAAGTTATCAAACAACAAATCAAACTTTGACAATATTTGTCGACATTTTATCTACCCTCCTAAATAGTAGTGAAAATGTAATTCGGACATCAGGGTCATGGAAACACTTGTGATTCACCTATATGTAAGTTATCCAAGTGATATATATTTCCTCCTAGGGGTCATGGAGGTAAAAATGCATGTTAAAACTTGAGAAGTTGTCCCTTCAAAACCAAAAAGTTGTATTTTAGAAACCATTACTACAACTTATGCAACAAATTTCTATTAAATATTTTGAAAAATTACTATGGATTGAAATAAGAGATTTTATACATGTATAAGATGGATATTATATTTTATCAAAATAACATATAGTTTCCATTCGCTTCATGTCTAAAGTAAGGATAAAATTTTACATTTTTTTGTATTGGAAAGGACATTATTGAGGAAAGAATGGGCAGTGATTTTATCGACCAGGTATGATGGGAGGCCAAGAACATGGTCCTATAAATTATCATACCATATAAACATGTTGGTAGTTTCATTTTTTAAAAATCATTGAAAATGGAGTTCTTGAATAACAACTTGAACTTTTATAATATTTGTTGTCAGTGTTTCCACCTACCTAAACAGTAGTGAAAATGTATTTTTGGTAGAAGTAGACATCAAGGTCATGGAAACACATGTAATTCTCCTATAAAAACTTTCTCCAAGTGATATATTTTCACCTAGGGGTCCTAGAGGTAAAAATTCCTATTAGAGTTTGATAATTTGTCTCTTCACCACCAAAACATTGCATTTTGTGACATATTACTACAATTTACTATATGAATTTATATCAAAGGTTAGGCCAAAGTGCTATGGGGTGTAATAATAATAATTTATAGGAATGCATATGAATAATCTTATATTTCTTCAAAATGACTTATAGTTTTCATTCTATGCATGTCTAAAGTTATTCTAAAATTCTAAATTTTTCTTGTATTGGGAAGGGCATTCTTGAACTCAAAATGGGTGGAGGATTTGTTGACCAGGAATCAATGGATGAAAATACCATTGTAATATACATTATCCACCCATATGGATGTGTTGGAAGTTATATTTTGTAGTGAATAAACATTAGAAAAGGAGTTCTTGAATAATAGTTTGAAGTTTGACAACATTTATTATTAGTGTTTCCCCCTCCTACACAGTAGTGAAAATGTATTTTTAGGTGGAATTAGATGTCATGGTCATGGAAATACATGTAATTTCACATATCATACACATGGGAATGGTATGATTTAGTCATACAGAGCTGATTATAACTATGTTTAAAGGCTTGTATGATCTTGATTATACTATTGTGAAGTGAGAGAATGTTGTTTACCTTCCTCTAATGGCGTTAGGAAGATTAGATATCCCTTAGACTCTATGAAAAAAGTTAAAGAAGATGTCATGTCTAATGGAATCGTATAAACCCTAAGATAGACATAATAAAGATAAATTGACCTTAGAAGGAAATAAATTAGAGAGTGTGTCTAGAATTTGATATGTATTTGTTTAAAGACCCTATTATTATGATCAAGTGGGTTTCATGTTTGAAAGAACCTATGTATGTCTGATCTGAGATTTTGAAGATTATAAAACTTGTAGGGGTTAAGCTAATCAATAATTATTATAAATTAGAAGGGTCATATCTATACATCTGGGCCTTATAAATGTATTAAAACTCTGTGTAAAGTATAAAGGAGTGTGATAGATAATTTAAGAAAGAGTAATAGTATTGGTAAGATAGAAGGAGATTGATATGATGATAAGTCTCATTGGTATATAAGAGACCAATATAATCAAATATATAATAGAGGATAAGAATATCTAGTAGAGGCCATAAATAGAGTGATATTAGTGACCTCAATGGTTAAGTAATCAGAAAACTCAAATTTAGTTTTTGTAAACAAATTATTAAGGGTATGGGCCTAGTTTCATGAATTGGTGATAGAGTTTATGCAAAATAATTCATAGTAAAAATTCTCATTATTAATATTTTGCATATAATATGACCAATTATATTGTTTCCACTAGCACATGACTTTCACATAGGGTGTTAGTAAATTATATTGTTCCCACTTCAACATAGGGTGTTAGTACTTATCTTGAAAAAATAAATCATAATGATGTTTGTTTGAATTTGAATTTTTAAATGTTTTCTCAATAGTGGTAGTTACCTCACCCAAAATTATGAAATTAATTGACAAACCAAAATATACAATGTGTCATGGATGCTTCACATATCTACATAACATTGGGGGTACTTCAAACATGTGATAGTCATTCTTTAAAATTAAAAAAAATTATGATTGTGTTTACATTGTATTTAAGGATTTTATTTGTGCATTGAGAGACTTGTATCTAAGAAAACATAAATTCTTTTCTTTGCCCTATAATGGTCATAATATCTAAATATTTTATAAAATAAAGTGAGCCTTGAAGGCATGTGTTGAGGGTTAGTATGCCTCTACAACACCATCTAAGCATTAAATTATATAAATGGAACTAAGTAAAGAGATATACAAACCTTAGGTCAATTTTAAAAATATGCCATAGGAAATTTTATCTTTGGAAAGCAATCAATTCACATATAAATTTTTATCTCTCTAGAATGTTTGTGAATTCTTAATAATTATCTATGAATGCTCAGTGTTTTTCTAAAGATTATTTGTACTAAATGAACTAAAATTCTTGTATAATTATAAATAAACAATTTAAATTAAGACCATATTAGTATCCCAAAATCAAAGTCAAAAGAGTTAAAGTGAAAAATAAGAAACATGAGAATGGGTGCATCTTGACTTGGTGAATACTATAAGAAGGCCATATATTCTTATGGGCACTATAGATACACTTGGGGGTATTGTTGGTGCTCTAGACACATGAAATTATTAAATGTGGATTAATGGTCAAAAATTACACTTAATTTTTTATAATAGAAGTAAAAAAACTCATTTCCAATAAATTAATTTTACAATATAATAATAAAATCTATAAAGTTTACAAAATACAAATGTAATTGAATGTAAGTTGAATGTTATATAGCCACATGTACAATGTAAATAATATATTTAAATTTAGGAATTAAAAAATGTACATCATGTAAGACATGAGATAATCATCAAATAACCTCCCTCTCATTGCCTTCCTTGAAGAAGACCCTCCATAGTACACCTTGCTGGTAGATAGAGATCCCTCAAATGCCTTGGATTGCTTCAAGGTCTAACTGTGGGTCCTATGCTCATAACTCACTTACAGTTAAACCTATTCAAATATAAACATTATTATAAAATTTACATAAAATACATGAAACCAAGTTAAGAAATTAATTTTAAAATAAAATTAAAAAAAATTAAACATACACTTATTGTAATCTCATGGTCTTGCTCAATCTAATTTTGATGATCGATTGGGTTAGTGGTAGGTTGAGATGTAAAAATAGTCATTTGAAATAAGGAATAAACATGATAAGTTTCAATACTAATCATCTAAATGACACTATCATATTTCATGGGACAACCTTGTATACACAATACATTCGCATTAGTTATATTTGTCATGCAAGTATGTAGTAAAATTATAAAAAAATTGTATTTTAAAATTCAAAATTAAAAGTTAATAAGTAAGTTTGTAAGGTCCTATGTGGATGACATTACTATAGAAATACATGTGTCTATTTCCACTCATAGTGATTGAGGAGTGTCTAATTGAGACATCAACTAAAGAACAACATCTCATTTAGTTTTATTTAAAGTATCAAAAATATATGGCAATTTTTTTATCCTTTATTAAACTAAGAGTGTAATATTAACTTAAAATTTTACCTCTATATAAGTAAAGGGTGTCATGCTAACACATATAGATGTAGTAGTGGATTGGCTAGTATTTATCTCCACTCGCAGTGATAGAGAAGTGTCTACTCGAGACATCAATTGAAAAAGCAAGGTATCACTTAGTTTTATATAAAGTATCAAAGATATATGTAATTTTTTCTCCTTTATTAAACTAAAATTGTAAGATTAACAAAAAAATTTACCTCCGTATAAGTAAAAGGTGCCATGTTAACATAGGCAAATGTAGTAGTAGATGGGGTAGCAACTGGATCTGTATATATAAATAATGATTGCATAAGATCAAATCTTGAAAACATGGACTATGATAATGACACTACTATATCCTTCAGGAACATTAAAAATTACATATATATCTTGTTGGTTCCTAGTTATATAACATATATGCTCACCCTCACACACTTGAATAAAATGGGAAACTAAGATGAAAAATGTGCAAGTATGTCATTATAACTAGGGAAGGGTTTAGCATCAAGACTAGATCAAACATACAAAATGACTGAGAGGAACCTAAAGAGGGTATGGTCAGCTCCTTACTACTTCTATATCTACCTAAACCAAGGTGAGAGGACCTAAGGGGTAGCTTGCTCACATAGAGATATTCTAAAATTCAACCTGCATGGGGATTTTCATCATAAGGGAATATAAATATGACTAGGGCACAACCAAACTCATTCACTCAACCCGAGAAGGGTTGTCACATAGAATGAATACATGTAGTAGATCACATACAAACTAATCAAGATAGATGAGGAAATGACTATAATTTTCATTCTATATAATATTTAACAATAGGGGTCAAATGGAAAACTATATCACTATGCTTTAAAACACAAAATGTAGACACATGTTAAGTATATAATATTTATGAATTTGTAGGCAAATAACACTTAAGATATGCAAATGGTGTATTACTTATAGGTTAGGATAGGGTAAGATGAGTTAGATGATTATATAAAAAGGGAAGGGTGTGGTGGTGTGTTGTTAGTTTTCAAATAGCATGTATTCTGTCAATATTCATGACATCACCTATTAAAAATATGTAAGAAAAACTAAAATTCAATCCATAGAAATTACAAGGAGAAATTTGCATCCATTAGTGCCAATAGAATGAAAATTCTCAAATGATCCTTGAAAACCTAGAACATACAATGAAACTAAAATCTCAAATAATTTATCCTACTAAATTAATGAACCTAAGGTGACCTAATGGGGTATCCAAAAAATTATTTCCAAAACTCTATGCAAAAATGGGTTTATAACCCATATCTATGCCCAAGATGATAACCATACATAATCACAAATATTTATATCCAATCAAAATATCATATAAAACATCTCATTGAATTTCATTAATAGGATATAATAAATAACCACAAGTATTTTCTATTAACTTGAAATAAAATCTTACATACACCAATGTTTCAAAATGCTGCCATGGGGACAAGCATGGTGGATTTGCTCCATGTTGGATAAGGGAGACATATAAACATGATATTATAGAGTTATAATGGATGTATTGTTTAAACCAACATAGAAAGAGAGGAAAAATACACTCAACAATGATCCCAAAATGTGGAAGATCTTATACTAAGGAAGAACAACAACAAAAAATAATGACCAACACAATGGCCAACTAACCCCTTGAATAGAGGAGAATCCCTCTATTTATAAATTTTTAACTCATTTCAAATCTACAATTTCCAAAGTCTCACCAAGATTCTCTTAGATGTAACAAATCTGTTACCATGCTTGTAATCTTCATGTATTTTCAAGGAAAATGATTGTTATAATTGCTTCTATAAGAAATTATGGGGATTTGCAACAAAATCCTTGATTTATTGTCTATAAATTATCTCAAATGAGCTATAAGGAGGATATTTTTGGTGTAGGGAAAATAAACCATTTTATTTATATGGAACTTCCTAAAGATCCCCTGGACCACTTATTTGCATACCTAGAAACTCTTTGACAATAGCCCTTCCTTTCATGCATGCCATGGAACAACCTACTCTTGTAATGATTTCATAGGAATATTATAGATACATGGATATTTGAATGATCTTAATTGGGTGGCCCAGCTTGAATATTAGTAAAACTGTAATATTCTTCCATGGAGGAGCTTGGAAAATCAAAGAAAATGAAAATACAACTTAGGTTATTTTTAACTTTTACTTCTTGGGATCCAACCTATATTTTCACATTTTAAAACTTTTGAGTTTTCATACTTGGCATTTTTTAGAGTTTCCTTCATATATTTTTAATTTAGAAATGCATTTTTTCAACTTTTGACTTGTTTGGGCAAACCCTGGGCTCTCTCACAAATTTGTAATTTTTCCAAGTCAACTCGTTGTCAATAGTGGAAGCTCCACCAATTTCCTTTCACATTGTCCTTAAATGTGATGTATATTCCTATGTGACATCACCATGTCATGTTTTTTCACCAATATCTTTGCTTTACACTGACGTCAACATTACTTGTCTCCATATGTGGTTGAGCTTCTTGATTATCAATAGAGTACTTCACTATATATTTGTCTGAACTACCACCAATCATCAAAAACTCTAGCCTTCCATAATTTTTAAAGGACACTTGATCATTATTAGAAGGTTAATAGGATACCACATATTACCTTGAGCTCCATTGAAATGTCCACCATCCTATGTGGTAATGCTAGATCTTTTTATGCATGATGAACATGAGTGTGCTATATGGAAAACCCATGGGTTTTCAACATCCCCTTAATATTATATTTTATTGTGAGCCTTGAGATCATGCCAACTAAATAATCCATAGGTTTTTTTCACTCTAATCAATCAGTCTCAGCCCTGGCTAGAATTTTTTCACCATGTGGAAGATTTTTATTCAACCCAAATCTTTGACAATTCAGCTCTCACTTGCACCATCGATCTTGATTTTCATGATAAAAAATGACCCATTGATCCCATTTGTCAAGGATCAAACACCAATGGCTATCTACTATGGCTTAAATTTAATGTTTATGTACCCATCATTTGACATCCATGTGAACATATTTGATGGATGTGTGACCATAAAATTTAATCCCTAATAAATAATTACCATGGCTTAAATATGATGTCCACACCCTTGTCATTTGACATCTATGTGAATGTCTTTGATGGGCACATGGCCATCAAATTTAAGCCCCAATGGATAATTACCTATGGCTAAAATTTGACATCTATATGCTCATCATTTGACATTCACATGACCGTCAATGATGTTCACGTGACCATCATATTTAATCCCTAATGAATAATTGTTGAGCTTAATTTTGATGTATGCATGAATTTCAAAGATGTCCACGTGGTCATCACACTGCTTAGTAATTTTTCAAGGGTTCAACAAGTGTCCTCTTCATGTTCCTCTAGAGTTTATTTAACTTTATTGACCCCTACATGTTTTTAGATCATTAGGAAGCCTATCGAGATGGTGACATTTATCACTCTCATGGGGCTCTTAGTACTTTTTATCAGTGAGACTTCTATCTTCAACATTTCTATTTTATAATAACTTGGTCTTTAGGATAATTTCTTCACTACATTTTGGTCTTCAGCCTTTTTATGTTGGGACTTTTGCTCTACAACAATTCCCTCAAAATAATATTTCATAAGTATTGATCACATTTAATCTTTTTGCCATAGACAAGATGTGCGATGAAATTTAGGCCTTTGGACACATGGAATTTTCTTGATATAAATGATCCTTCAGAGTTTTTTTTAGAGAAATTTTACCAAAACATTTTAACTTTACATTTTTCCAAAAATAATGTAATTCTTTCAGGCTTTATACGTGGGCACTTTGGTTGAAACAAATAAGTCTTCAAGATTTGTACATGAACACTTTTCTTGAAAGACTCTAAGGGATTTATACATACAATAAGTAAAGACCAAATAACACTTAGCCAATTTAACATGAATCTTGACCTTGGAGTGAACATTTGAAGACAAAAATTGGGATAAGGACTTAGGGTTTTACACTTGGCAATGGCTTAGTTACTTTAATGTAATTTTAGGCACTAACACCAGCTCTCACCCAGGGATGCATACCCCCTTTAGGTGTATAAATAACCCCAAAATGTAAGACTAGGTGCTAATCCATTGGGCCATGGAGTGAAGACTTAAAATTTAATCAATAAAGACCCATGAAAGCTCA
This sequence comes from Torreya grandis, assembly GCA_037957365.1. NCBI lineage: Eukaryota > Viridiplantae > Streptophyta > Pinopsida > Cupressales > Taxaceae > Torreya > Torreya grandis. The sequence continues at coordinate 164,162 of JARHVA010001319.1, forward strand.
AAAAAATAATGGCATACTAACAAAAATTGATCAGGAGGATTGGAAAATGAACACATGATCAAAACATGAAAGGAAATTATACAAACAAGGCCCAAAGTAAATGGGCAATAAAGAAGCAAAATAACAAGACAACAAAACACTATATACTATATACATAATCATGGGCTCAGTCAAGGAAATGTTTTAGATATTTTTGACTAAGTGGCTCCAAAATTCTACCATCCCTTAATCTCTTTAACTTTTCCAATAGTTTGGTGGCCAAGATGAAGTAAACCAATATCTTCACTTGCCTAAAGGTATGGTTATTAAGTTGTAATGAGATGAAATTTTTAAATAAATCCTTTTTATATGATATCAAATATGGATAAGACCATGCTAAAATATTTTGGTACTCCTTCAGTAGTTGTAAATAAAATTGCTTCTTAGATGTAATCAAATGAGTACCAAGAAAGAGTGCTTCAAGATTAGTAATGTCATTCATGCACTCAAAGTAATGATTGAAAGAAGATTGAAACATTCATCCTTAGGGGCATAGAAGATAACCCATATTCATTGAATGTCATTCTAAAAACAACACCTTTATTATCAAACCCAACATCAAGAATAACTAGTTACTTAATAACATCCACATTCTCAATGAGGTTACCCAATTCCACATTTGTGTGTATCACTTTTTTTAGAGCACAATCTAATTATTTAATCACATCATGATTGGTTAATTCATATGCTTGTGTCATATTATCATCAAAATCAAACTCATATGTTGGAACCTTCTTGAGCTCACTCTAAAATTGATCAGCAATAGTAGCATCATCATTTCCATGGAGGCATAAAAATTACATGAGGAGTCTTTATAATTGGTCATCAAAATATCATCATCATTAGATGCAGACTCAAGACCATCCACATATTCATCACTTGGTTCATCAATATCAAATGGGGTATGTGGAAGGAAGTACTTATCACACTAATCAATTTCAAAATCACAATTCACAACATTTACTTTGGTGCGAAATGGATTAGGCACTTCTCTTCCCACTTCCATTTTCTAATTCTTGTCATCATGTGTAGGCCTCCTTTATGCTTGATTCAGATTCAAATATCTCTCTTAACTTTTATACTCATGAGGGATCTCATTCTCATCTTTGGCCATCTTGTAGGAAATTTCTTTGATAGTAAAGGCCAAAATGTTAACAGTCTCTTCAAGGTTGGTTGTCTTAGTGGACTGTGTCTTTTCTAAATTGATCAATTATATGCCAACCTGATTGTTCATGTGCTCTCCCATGGCCTTTGTATTATTCATAATTTGAATGGACATATTGAATTTGAACCATAGGTTTGTGGGAGCCTTATCCCTTAGGTGGTAAGAAGCCTTCCTATCAAAGGCATCCTAGTACTTTATCAGGCACACCACCTCACTAGGCCTAATGTTCTTAGGTAGCCATATCATAGATTTATTGAACCTTGTATTGAGGTCCTACACATACTCATTAGGATTCCATTTGATATTTTCAAATTCAATTTAATTAAACCTTAGATCAATCCTATCACCATATTGGGTTCTAAAAAAATTCCTTATTTATTTCCATGAATCAATACACCCACTGGGAAGAGAATTAAACCATTCATGAGCATCTTCCTCAAGCATGTGAACAAACAACTTAATTCACACATCCTCATGCTCAAACTCATTATATTATCTTATATTGTGAAAATACCTCAAGTTTTTATCACCACTCATTGCATTATTCCCTAGAAACTTTGGAAGGCATTTCCTTACTTCATTTGGGACTTCATTAGGATAACCTTCTATTTCATCAAAATTAATAGGTTTGAATCTAGGAATACAGAATTCATGATGCTCATTTTCATCTTTGTCCCTATGCCTCATGATTGGTTTAATGGGATGTTCAACTAAAAATGACAAAGGGATGTGAGGAGGTGAATGAGGTGGGCTTGGTGGATTAGACTTAAGAGGGGATTCAACTAGTTGAGAAGGAGATGGATAGTAAATGGGGCTATAAGGTTCTGAATCACTAGAATAGCTATGATTAAAATAATTATGATAATCTTTAAAAATAGGAGTCTCAACAAATAGAATCTTAGGATTAATAAAATTTTGACAACCCACACAGTCTTTAGCATCTGCACTTTGCTCTTCAACAGGCCTCCAAACTTGTCTCCTTCTTTGTTGAACACTTAAGGGAAAGACAAGTTTATTTGATGAGTCACCTTTGAAGGATGACCTCAATCCTTCCATATTTGTAAGTAAAACAACCCTCAAAGCTAAAGATATTCAAAGTGGGCACTAATCTTTCTTTGAAACTAGATGATTTTTTGGAGTCACCATTATAAGCAAAACTATAGAATATAACCATTTACAAACTTGTAGTAATACATATTAAAACCATATCTTACTAAAATTAGTGAAGATGTATGACATCAAAGAGAATGAAACTTTTTGATTCATGTTCAAATAGTGAAAACCACCTCAAAACATGATAAATTTCCATCTCTTTACATAATATCAACAAATGTCAAATTATCAAATCTCAAATCCTAGCACGTCCCTAGTGTAGTACTGTGGAATTGACGACCAAGATAAAAAAAGTAACAAATAATAACCTAAACTTTCAAACCATGAATAAACATTGTTTGAACATGCATATGAGATTACTTGCATAAAATAGTGGTAGAGAACTTTTTTTCAAACCTGAACTTATGCAATCAGCTCTTTGCAAGAGTCTCTAACAACACAAGGGCCAAGTTTCTTAGCTTCTCCCTAGCAATAGCACCAATTGATTATTGATTACCATTTGTACACCATGTATGCTTGGCCTTTCATACTTGAATAAAATTCCAAACTAAGATGAAAAACCCACTAGTATGTCATTGTATTGGGGAAGGGTTTAGCATCAAGACTAGACTAATGCAAAAAATGACTAATAGGCACCTACTGAGGGTATGGTTATCTCCCTGCTACGTATGGCTCTACTTAAACAAATGTGAGATGATCTAAGGTGTAACTTTATCACATGGATAGATTTTTCAATTCAACCTCCATGGGGATTTTTAGCACAATGGAATACAAATGTGACCAGGTCATAACCAAAATCGTTCACTCCACCCAAGAAGGGTTGTCAAAAAAAATGAAAAAATGCACTAGATTACATAAAAGCTACTCAATACAAATGAATAAATGAATATAATATTCAAAAATAGGGTTTGAAATGAAAACTACAATACTATGCTTCAAAACATAAAATGTAGACACATGTTAAGTATAAAATATTTATGCATCTGCAGGTAAATAACACTTAAGATATACAAAGATTTTATTACTTGTAGGGTAGGATAGGGTAGGACAAGTTAGATGATTATATAAAAGGGGAAGGTCATGGTGGTGTGCTAGTAGTTTTCAAACAAAGATTCTTTCAATATTTATGACATCACCTATTACAAAGATGTAAGAAAAACTAAAATTCAAGCCATAAAAACTTAAAGGAAAATTATACATCCATTGTTGTCAATAGAATGGAAATGCCCAAATTATCCCTAATAATCTACAATAAACATTGAAACTAGAATCTTGAATACTTTCTCTTACTAAATTCATGAACCCAGGGTGCCCTAATGAGATATTCAACAAAATATTTCCAAATCTCTATGCAAAAATGGGTTTAAAATCTAGAGTTATGCCTAAGATGACAACCATATATAAACACAAATCTATATATCCAATTAGCATAGCATGTAAAACATCTCATTGTATTTCATTAAAATGATACAATAAAGAACCACAAGTATTTTCCATTAACTTGAAAGAAAATCTTACATACACCAATGTTTCAAAATGATGTCATGGGGACAAGCATGGTGTATTTGCTCCATGTTGTACAGGGGAGACATATAAACATGCTCTTAGATATTTATAATGGTTTTAAAACTACACCCACCTTAGTAAGAGAGGATAAATACTCATAACAATGATCCCAAAATGTGGAATATCCTATACTAAGGAAGAGCAACAACCAAAAATAATGACCCACACATTGACCAACACAATGGCCAACCAACCCCTTGAATAGAGGATAATCCCTCTATTTATACATTTTTTTCCCATTTCAAATTTGCAATTACCAGAGTCCCACCAATATGATCTTAGCTGTAATAAATCCTTTTCCATGCTTGAAATCTTCATGTATTTGTAAGGAAAATGATTGTTACAACTACTTATACAAGAAATGAAGGGGACTTGAAACAAACCCCTTGATTTTTTGGCTAAAAATACTCTCAAAATATATTGAAGGATAATATTAATGGTAAAGGGCAAATAAACCATTTGTCTTTATGTGGAATTTCCTAAAGATGCCTTGGACCACTTGTTTGCATAGCTAGAAACTCCTGAAAAGCTACCCTTCCTTTCATTCACACCATGGAATAACCTAATATTTTAATGATTTCTTGGGAATATTATGGATCCATGGATATTAAAATTATCTTATTTTTATGGCCCACCTTGGATTTGCAAACTTGTAATATTCTTTCATAGAGGAGCTTGGAAAAAGAAAGCAAATGAAAATACAACATAGTTTATTTTTAACTTTTACTTTTTGGACTCCAACATATATATTCACACTAAAACACTTTTGCCTTTTCACACTTGGAATTTTTTATGGTTTCCTTCATATATTTTTAATTTAAAAATGCATTATTTTGAACCTTTGGCTTGTTTAGGCAAACCCTAGCCTTTCTCATAAATTATAAAGTTTTCCAATTCAGCCTATTATCAATAGTGGAAGCTCTACCAATTTCCTTGCACAAGGTCCTTGAATGTGACATATATGCCTATGTGGCATTACCATGTCATGTATACTCACCAATATCTTTGCTTTACATTAACCTCAACATTACTTGTCTCCATATGTGGTTGAGCTTCTTGCTCATCAATAGAGCATTTCAATACAGATTTATCCAAATTACCATATATTTTCACAAACTCTCACCTTCTAAAATTTTTAGAGGACACTTGATCATTCTTATAAGGTTCACAAGCTACCACATTTTACCTTGAGTTCCATTGAAATGTCCACCTTCCTGTGTGGTAACACTAAAACCTTGTATGTGTGATGAACGTGAGTGTCCTATATAGCATCCCCACAAGTTCTTGGCATCCCCTTAATATTAGATTTTATTATGAACCCCAAGATCATGCCAATTGGATAATCTATGGGATTCATACATTTTTCCTCCATTAGTCTTAGTTCTGGCTAGCATTCTTTCCCCATTGGCAACTTCTTATTTGGCCAAAAACTTTGATAAGTCAGCTCTCACTTACACCATTGATCTTGATTTGCGTGATCAAACATGGCCCGTCGATCCCATTTTCCATGGATCAAATGACACTAGTTATCTACTATGGACTAAATTTTACAATTGTGCACTTGTCATTTGAAATCCACATAAACATATTTAATGGGTGTATGACCATCAAATTTAAACCTCAATTAATAATTACCATGGCTTAAATTTGAAATTTACATGCCCATCATTTGATGTCTATGTGAACATATTTGACAGATGCATGACCATCAAGTTTAAGCCCCAATAGATAATTAATTATGGATTAAATATAATGTTTGTGTGCCCATCATTTGACATTCACATGATTGTCAATGACATCCACATGACCATCAAATATATGCCCTAATGGATAATGGTTGAGTTTAATTTTGACATCTGCACAAATGTTAATGATGTTCGCATGGTCATCACACTACTTGGTCACTTTGCAAGAGTTTGACACATATCCTCTTCATGTTCCTCTAGAGTTTATTTGACTTTATTGACCCCTAAATACCATTGGACATTAGGCAACCCACCGAGATGGTGACACTTATCACTCTCTCAAGGCTCTTGGAGCTTTTGGTCATTGAGACTTCTATCTTCAGCATTTCTATCTTGTATCAACTTAGTATTTAGGATAATTTCTCTAATAAATTTTGGTTTTCAACCTTTTCATGTTGGGACTTTTGTTCCATAGCAATTCAATCGTAATAATCTTTCTAAAGTATTGAGCACATTCTAGCTTTTTGTCATGGATAAAATGTTTGATGAAATTATTTTAGGCTTTTTTCCATGGGTAATTTTCCTGATAGAAATGATCCTTCAGACTTTTTTTCCAAGAAATTTTCCTTGAACATTTAAATTTTACATTTTTCCTAAAATAATACAATTCTTTTGGGCTTTTTGCATAGGCACTTGGGCCAAAACAAATAAGTCTTCATGATTTTTATGCAAACAATTTTCCCAAAAGACTCTAAGGGCTTTATACATGTGCTAAGTAAAGACCAAATAACACTTATCCAATTTAACATGAAACTTGACTTTGGATTGAACATTTGAAGGCAAAAATTGGGCTAAGGACTTAGACTTTTACACTTTATAAGGGCTTAATTTATTTAATGCAATTTTGGGCACTAACATATTATGTGTAAATTAATTTTTATATTTTAAATCTATAAATATAGCTTAAATTTTACATGATATTTATATAAAAGATACTTACATCCATGTAGTGGCAGAGGACTACACACCAAATGTGTTGGCTATAAATTCTTCCCTCAAGACTATATCATCTAACCCATCTGAACCACCTATGTCTTCATCCTCCAAAGTTCCAATACATATAGGTCAACAAGATCTTCAAAGATGGGGTCAGGTAGGTAAACTAGGTGGTATATCTCAAACATCAGTCATTGAAAGCCTACCTATATGCTAAATGAGTGTGTTAATAAGCACACTAAGAGGATGCATAGTGTTGATATCTAGGACCTTCTTTACTACTAAAGGGATCTTGGGATGGAGTGGATTTTAGGTAAGGATTCTTGAAGTTTTATTAGGCTCATGACATGCACCTAGTTATTCTTTCAAAAATCTTTTCCATCAACCCTAAAACTCACCATAATCAAAATATTTTGGAATCTCATTTAGGATATACTCATAGTGTAGTTTCCTTTAAAAACATAATTGAAACTTGTGGTTGTTAAACAATGGATAATAAAACACCATCCACTATATGTCTCAAAATTTTGATTTGATAAAATTGTGTTGACACTTATAGATTGGGAAATGTTTAGCAAGTACTAGAAATGGTGCATTGGTGGTTGAGTCAATGTTATTCACAAAAATTATCACTTTTGATATTTATTTATTTTTTACCTCATGTGTTGATAATTTTTTAGAATAATAATCCCTACAACTATCATGATATGATGCTCATCTATTAATTTAACTTGTTATAAATTTAACTTGACCCAATATTGATTCTAGGTTATTGGCTAGATAGTTACAATGGGTGCTTTTGGATTTGGGATCCCTCACTCTCTTAATTACTTGCTCAATTTAAATTTTATATTCCACAATGTGTGAATCTAAATCCTCCTAGCTGCCTAGGGGATATTTTGGAATTGTAGGAGGGTTAGGTTGAGGAATAACATGGTTATGAGGGTTAGGTGGAGTGTTACCTAGAGGACTAAGAGGGGTAGGTAGAGGTTTAGCTAGAGGATTAGGAGGGTTAGGTAAAGGGTTAGCTATAGGATTAGTAGTTTTAGGTCGAAGGTTAATAAGATGGTCATGGACTCTTTTAGTGGATTGGTCTATTTCAAATAAAAAATTTACAAATTAAACAATGTAAAACATAAAAAAAATTGTTAAAATATAACGTTAATAGGTGTAGCTTTTGATCACTTACCCCATATACATAGTAGCATTGTGAAATTTATGAACCATCAAGTTTTGAATGGACTTCTAGTGAGTTTTGAGGTCTTTAATGTAGAAAATTGATCATGAAATAACACTTAGGAGTTTTAAAAATGATAAGTGGAGCATTTGGTTGCAGTTTTTATAGAAAAAATCCAAATAAGTAATGTGTACATGTTGCCCCATAATGTGTACACATTATGGATTGGTAATTATCGAGACATAATGTTAATAATGTTTATGTGTTATTCCTATAATGTGTATGTATTATATGAATAATGAACACACATTTTGTTAATAATGCATACATGTTATAGGGTATGTCCATGGAATTGTCCCTCAACTCTGTGCACATACCCTAATATAAATATTTCTTGTCATTTTTTATAAAAATTCTTTATTTTCTAATTTTTTGCATTTAATTTGTCATTATGAGTCTAGGGAAGTGTTTAAATTTGAGTTATACCTCTACAATTGCATATGAGGAGAGTGTGGCTAAAAAACATGATTTCAAAGGTCAATTATGTTGAAACAAGGCAACAAATGTTTAGAATCTTGGATGAAATAGTGCACAAGTCACCTACTAAAGAGGTATTGGTTTTTAATGTGAATATGTTCATGCAACAATATGTGGCTCATGAATCATTTATCAACTACTGCAAATATCATTGGTTCCATTATATTGGCATGTGACCAAGATGTTTGCATATAATGCCCCATGTGGTTCAAGAGATAAATGCTTCCATATAATTATATCACTCTCATCTAAAGCACATATTTAAAAATTAAATTAGAGATTCATTCCATAAAAGAGTGTATTTATAGTGAATAATCTGGTGTATGTTGTTTTTGTGTATTACTGGTGGAGGAAAGTATTCAAGTAAAATGGGTTTTAAAGTAACTTCAGGCTTAAGCAGTTAGATAACAAGTCATATATGAAATCACAAAGCATCCCTAATAGTGATGTGATTTTCAATGAGATTGACCTTGATGTGGCATGGGTGAGAATCCAAAGCAAATAAGAATTTTTTTATGAGTTTAGAATGGCAAGTCAATAATTTGTAATGTGTGAATGCATGTGATCAACACAAGGCCATGTGTGCAAGTATATTTTGAAATTAGGTGAATTGAGAAATAGATTTGGTGAGTAATTTTCATCAAGAGGCAATGTTAATGACCATGTTGATACTCATGATAGTATTATTTATGTATTAATTCTTATTTGTCTTTATCTTGTTGAAGTTGTAAATGATTTTCATGGATGTTCATATGGTTCTTGATAAATATCTATTTGTGACTTATTTAGGATGATGCCAATAAATTTTTTGATAAACTTTCCCATGAATTTTTTTTGATGTTTTTGTAAACTATTATGACCATACCTAAGTAAGAATTTTATTTTTATGAGCATGCTAACCTTACAGTATCATTTTATCCAATTGTCATTATGACTACTCAATGTAGTTAATTAATTTATTTTTAGACACTATGATATTAATTATGATACATTATTTAACAAATGTATATGCCTATTTCAGTTATGATATATTCTTTTATTATATGCATGTCAGATGTTATTACTATGGATGTATATTTATGGAGTAGGTAATGTTGATGTTCTAATCAATGTTTGTAGGAATAGGTTGAGGGGGCTAGGCTCATTCGTAGACTTAGACCACTTGGAAAATAAATAAATTTTTTGAGTATTCAGGTTGTTACCGATAGGTAAAATATCAAGGTGACATTTACAACCATGGTTCATTTTGTGTCCTTTAATTTCAATGACTTTATTTTTGTCTTCATGTCATTTTGTGAATGATCACTTGTGTCATATTTTTTAATTATTCTGATTTAATGATTTTTGGGATCATTAATCATCCTTGATTATGTTGTGTGCTCAAGATTCATTTTTCATGATCAATATTATGTTTAAATCTCCTTTCCATTGTCGATTTTAAACTTTCACTTTCCTCATTTTTACTTAACTAGGTATCTTGGATGTACACCACAATGTTTGTAATTGTAGTAGTTACCCTTTGGGAGGTTGGACCATGAGTTGAGTCATTGACTCCATTTAACCTTTGATGAGTTCATTTCACCATATTAAAATGGATATTTTTGTATTAATGTATCTTAGACTATTTATCTTCCTTAACATATTTTATTTATATATTTTTCCTTGGTGTAAGCTTAGTCTTGGAATTTCATAATCAGGCTTGTCTTGTCAATTTATGGGGTTAAATTTTCTTTTTAATTTGATGCTTTGATGTCCTAAAATATCATGGACTTTTCTCCATTTTCATTGAAAATCCAAAAGTTTGGCATGATTCTTGTGGGATGTGGCCTAGCTTAGCTTAGTTTTTACTTAAGATTTGTTATTATCACTTTAGTCTTGGCATTACGTCAAAAAGCTAAATTAGCATAATGATAAGGGGGAATGAATTAAACATTATCATCATTTATTTTAATCTTGGCATTATTATTTTTTTTTGACTTGGCAATTTGGTGAAACATTTAGGTAAGGGAAAACAATTCTAGTTATTATAATATTTAATAAAATCATGGCCAACACTATGAGCTTATAATTCATGCCTCAATCTCTTGGAAAATTCCCAGCATGGCACCCTTTCTAGGAGTATGGTGCAGGGGTTTGATGAAGTATAGATTTATTTATTTAGGAGGAGGTCATGGCATTCGACCCACATGACATGGAGTTGGGGAACAAAATACATAATGGCTATAAAGGACCTTGAGTCCTCCATGATGTGGGGGGAAATAATGTGGTGGTAGAGGAAGAGCAAAATTGAGGGAAGATTCAACCCCATCAACTTACCATTTTATACAAGTTTTCCCAATTTTTTGTTATGGAATGTAATGGAACTAATGGTTATTTTATGATATGGGGTTTGATGCCATTAAATAAAACCACATGATAATTACCATATAACCATGAAAATCATTTAAATCTATTTTAGATAATATGTTTTAGTTATAATTAATTCAAATACTAAAATTAAAATACATATATGAATGAATTGATTCAGTTAGATTTCACCCTAATTTGGCATTTTGTTATTTTGGTGCTACTGGGCTAATAGGTTAAGTCACCTATGTGGTTTTTTTATTAGTTTTCTTGATGGAAAATTATTGTTTGAATAATTTTTAGGGATGCACCTAAACTAGATTAAAAATTAGATCCTTTTTGGGCAAGGGTATCAAAATATTTGGGTATTATTCTAAATTTTAGTTAAACATGGTCTTTATTAAATCCTTGTAGCTCATATAAAAGTAGGGATAAAGATATAAATTGACCCAAAATCAATTTTGTGATAGGATGGGAAAATTTAATACATGATAATTCAAAACATATATTGCTAGGGTTTTGATATGATCAATTATATTCATTTTTCATTGGTTTAAAAACACTTGGTGGTTTATTACCTCCTATTGAATATGGAAAAACTTACATATATATATATATATATATATATATATATATATATATATATATATATATATATATATATATATATATATATATATATATATATATATATAATCTCTTCCTCGGTGATTACATTTAACCAACTGAGTCAACCCTTATATATGATAAGAAATTTTTAAGTCAGAGTCATTTTTGGGCCGTGTGAGAAATATAATTCCTTGGTATAATTGTTTCAAAACTCAAAATAATAATAGTAATAATAATAATAATAATTATTATTATTATTATTATTATTATTATTATTATTATTATTATTATATTTATATATATTTATATATATATAATCTCTTCCTCGGTGATTACATTTAACCGAGTCAACCCTTATATATGATAAGAAATTTTTAAGTCAGAGTCATTTTTGGGCCGTGTGATAAATATACTTCCTTGGTATAATTGTTTAAAAACTCAAAATTATAACCTCATTCACTTTATAAAGATATGGTTGTGATTAAAATTTGTATTTAATATGTTTTTCATGTGGTTGATAATATATGTGTATATTCTTCCTTATTTATGGAAAATAGTCTTTAGAATGCCTTAAGACCATTTGATAATGGCATATAACTATCAACCATTATATCTTATAAAATTGAGGTGAATAAGTGTAATTTGGGACTTTTTTTAATGGTTGGGCTTAGTCTCTTATCCCTTTCAAGGTTTCTCTTAAAGTACCTTGACCATGGTATGTAGTATGAAACTTGTTAACACTTTTATTAAGCTTTAAATGCTTATGGGTGAGTTTATTTAAGCATGGTTATTGGTCATAATGGTACACATTTACAATTGGTAAACAATACCTTCTAGACTTGACTATATTTAATTCTTTGATCTTGTTATGAATGGGTTTTTTGGTATGATCTTGAGTTGTTGACTTGTATTCTAATCCAAGGAAGAATGAGAGTTGTGTGAAAAAATGTTCAACTTGACATTCAAGGAGTAAATATCTGAAAACATGAACTTTGATTTACATCTAAATATGTCTTCCTAATTTTGAAGCTAAAAAGATGAGCATAACTCTTAAGCTCTCTTAGATGAATGTCCTTTTCTTGCCTTGGGTATGGCTTGCGTGTGTGCAAGTTTTTATTTTTTTTAGTCTTGGTTAGCATGTTATACATGGTGTTATTATGTAATGTTTGTGTTTTTTTAGTACATGTTTGATTGTTGAGTGGTTTACCATGGCTGTGTCACATGTATGCTCTTAACTTTTTAGTAAAACCTAGATGCATGATTCCACCATCTAGCTATTGGTTGGGGTGGTTAAGGACACCAATATTTGGGATCATCAAGCTATAACTTGGGGTATGTCATCTTATATATCATGTACTTATCACCTATGGAGTTGATTTATGTGCTTATGGTCGATGAATCCAACATGTTAGTATGTTATATATTTGTTACCGATCATAATGACTTCATAATGTAAGTGATTATATGATTATGATATGAGACCTATATCATAAATTATGTTAATGTGAGATTTTTATGATTATAATATGCATATATGTCAATGTATACTACGTATATATAACATCATGATGCATGTGCATCAATCATCTATTAATTTTATTATGTAATTATGACTTCTTATATTTATTAAATGTCTGTAGTATGGTATCCTGAAATTCATGACAAGATTAAATGATTTTTATATCTATTATTACTTAAATATTGATGAATCCATTTGAATAAGTACTCTTATAAATTTTGTATCTTCACTAGTTGGCATATCAAAAGAAAAACTATGCAATATTATTTTTATTTACATTTGAAAAGGTATCTTAACTTGATATATTTTATATGATTAAGTAAAATCTTCTATTTAATTAGATAAATCACAAATGGTTGTATTCAAACTATATGAATGATTATAGCATCAAGAATAATATTTCCAATTGGCATTGAAGGAAATTGATCATGGTTACTAAATTGTTCATTTCAGTTTGAATCTCTCTTTGTTTTAAAAAGTATGAGAATATAGCTTTAATGGATGAAGTTTTGAAAACCATGATAGAGGGCTCTAACCCTAATTATGGTTAGTGAGAGATATGTATTCAGTAAATTACCTTGGTAATTAGCATTTTAAATTGGGTTACCCACATCAAATTGTTTCTTTTCTAGATTGTGATTTTAATATTTTAAATGAAAAGTGGAGGCATTATAGACTTAATTTACTGCTATAAATGTTTGAAATTAAACATGTGAAACTCTCATGGGATCACTATAATTATTTATGTATAAGTTTAATATACCTTCATGAATAATTAGAGAATAAAGGGATTACATACAACCATAGTTGTATCTATTTTTTAGTCATACATAATGATTTATTTCAGTGTGTTAATCCTTCATGAATAAGCTGAAATTAATCACATACCTATAGGTATTATGGTCACCTTAATTAATGGCATTCCTCATTGATTTTAAAAGTTAATATGGAACTTAATTGGCTGGAAAAGTTTTCTACATCCATATTAATTACTGAGGTCAATGGTTATTTGTTCAAATTTACCTCCTTGCATTGATTACACATATTTTTTTGTGGGCAATCTCATATAATGATTCTAGTTCAATTTAAATATGCATTTCAATGGTATATGTATTAAAGAAAAGAAAACCCTTATGGTTGGAATGTATTGAGCATGATGTCTATTTTCATTTTATATGCCTACCTACATATAGCAAAATGGGCCTATGTCATTTATGTTTAAGAACCAAGTGTAAATTGTTTGTATCTATAATCTCATTTTAGATTCACTTATTACTAAATCAATTAAGTATAAAAATTGATACTATTTGAATAAATGATTACCTACTAGAATGTATTTCTAGTTTCATTTAAATATTTAGTTGGCCATGATGCCCTTTCCTATTAAGCCATAGATATATTGGTTGGTTGGGTATTGACCACTATGTTTTGAGGCTCTTGGAGTTAGTTAATCATAACCATTTTATACCCTCTTAAATTCTAAAATGATTAAGTATAGGATGGTGATCACATTAAGAATTTGTTATGTTGATTGATCTCTCAACTGCTAGAATTACAATTATATTCAATGGAGTATGTTTTTATTAAGCTTGGATTTGTCAATGAGGAATTTGATTTAATCATATGGGTAAAATGTATATAAGGTTGGTATGCCATAATTAGCCATTATGCTTACTTGGTTGTTAGTGTATATAATTACCTGTGAACTTATGGATCTAGCAGAATCATTAGACTCCTTGCTAATCATAAAAACATGTTTTTGAAATTCTCTTCCATGGTAAGAGTAATGATTTGACTCAAAGACAAAAGTATGGTGATATGGATACTAAATCTAAGATTCAATTTATGGAATCTTGACAAATAGATCTATGCATTTGCTTAGTCTATTATGGGCCACATTGACAGTTAGTTGGGTATCTAATGCCAATTATTTGGAATTCCTCATGTACCAATTTGAGGGGCTACCAATGTTATCTACCCTAAACCATCTAGTATTGAATGATTTAATGACTCAAGGGTCTATATATATAATAAACCTTTGTTACTTAGATTTAACATCAAGTTAGATTTAATGGAGTAAATGTATCGTTAGCTCTCAAATGGGACCTTGTTAGACTCTTGAGATATGGAGCTAGTTTAACTGACCACTAAATATTCCTATTGGTGGGAGTAACCAGTATTGTACAGATTTTATATTTTATAATTATGTATATGCCCACTGATACACCCTAAACTATATACTCCTTTTCAAAGACATGCTCTTATATAGAACTCTTTATTGGTATCTCAATTCTATTTGCATGTCTCTATCAACTAATAGCATGATAATTGGGAGTACCCTTGTCTACAAATCCACTTAATTTTTTTCTAAATATCATCTGATTATGTTTGGGATTGGCATGCATTGATTCCTATCACATATCTTAGAAGGGCACAACCTTAAAATACTACCAATAAAGGGTATGATAACTTACCTATTATGTGATAATTCTTCTACCATTCGTAATGCCATCTTCTTATCATTAGTTGAAATCACAATATTCTCCATCAAATAACAATGCAAACAATGATTATATATTTAATAAATGATTATGTCCTAATTAATCATTAATTCCTTCAAGCCATCAATAATATATTTAACATACAATAAACCCCAAACATATTATGCAAACTAAAATAATATGCACTTTTTATCAATATCAAAAATCTCACAAGGGCATAACATTAAAACCCTACTTGTCACTTACGTGATATCTTTACGTATTGTGTAATACTTATTCTACCATTCATAATGTCATATTTTCCATCTAATATGCAAAATCTCAATGTGTGGGCTTCTAGTCATGGTGATGAAGAGGAGGATTGACAAAGAGGATGAGGGTAATGGAGCTCATGATTAGGAAGGGGAAGTTATGAATGGGAAGTTGCTCAGAGCTTGTGAAGTGGTGTGAGTTTTGAAAATAAAGAAAAGTAAAAAATTATTTTTTCTAACACCTTGGGATATGCATCAGTAGGGTCAAGACAATCATGGCTAAGATAAAAGTAATGGTTAAGTAACCACTAGAAGATGGGTGGGGAAGAATTGAAGTATTAACAAAGACAATCTATGGGTCAATGTCTAGCATAGTAATCCACATTAAATACTACTTCTAGTTATGCTCAGTGAGTGTGCAAACTTGATTGGGCATTAACTCTTTTAATTGATCATGTCTAATTTTAAATTCCTTGGCCAATACATCCTCAAGGAGAAGAGGACTACATCTGAAGAGAGTGGATGAAATTATTTGAACCCCTAGAATCTTAGTATCACAAATGCATCTCCCTTATTCATATTTTGTGAAAATAAATAATTATTTATTGTAATAAAACCAACCAAAAGAGTTCCGTCTATTAAATATATGACCTTAGCTCCAAGAGGGTGAATATGAGTAGGTTTTGTACCACCATCAATAAAGTCCCCATGGTTCATTGATATTTTGAGGTTTATACCCTTATAAAATTGAACACATTCTTTGCAGTGACATTTATCCTCAATGCATTATTTGTATAAAATGGGTTTAGATAATCCCCTAAATAATAAATTTAAGGATTCCACTTTCTTTAGGTCCTTACATGGAAAAAATTTCACCTTAATAATCCCTTCAATCACACATATTTTCAATTATTCATATGACTAAAGAGAGTTTAAGACCATGAAATTTAATGACTAATGTTAAATCAAGGGTTGTGTTGATTGTTTGTTTTTTAATTTTTTTATCCTTGTTTATATCTAATACACATAAATCTTGTAGACCAATAGGGTTTGATGTAATGATGTCCATGATAATATATAGCCATAAAATACAGCTCAAGTCATGTTTAATCATGGTTCTTGAACACTTTATGTTCACAAATATTGAATGTTGTAAAGTAATAAGAAGTCATAAATAGAATTTCATATTATTTGAGTATTTTTAGAAAGCAATGTTGGAAGCTATTTATATGAAAATTTTAATAATTAATGAAATATAATACATTTAAATCAATTATCATATTAAATTTCCTTTCAAGTGATTTTTTTTCAAGTTTCCATGGATTAAAATGTCAATAATAAGTGTTAAAATTGTTTAAACTAGCACATTTAAAATTATAAAATTTTAAGTATGTTATATTTAAAATAAAGAGAACATGTCGAATGAGTTATAGTCCATTAGTGTGAATGATGGTAAAATTTCATTGTTACACCACCCATAAAGGTGCAAATCCCACTTGATATTAAAAAAAAAAGCTAGGTTTGAGTCCTAGATAAAATTGGGAAAATAAATACCCTAAAAAATAAAGAAATATTGTTACCCTTAAGTCCTAACATTTAATCCAAAGATTGTCCATAAAAAAATTACTAGTTCACCTAAGAAAAATTTAAAACTAAATTAAAAAACAAATTTATATTATGTCTCTTTCATTGTAATCAATTACCATGTTTTCTGATTGATGGTCAAACAACGTGGTTGTCAACTAAAGAAAATTTTCCATATGCATACGAATTGATAATTGCACAAGCTATATTTATTATAACTAATTAGTCCCATAGCGTGGACTATTGATTTCATGTTATTTTAACCTATTATTATTCCCTATTCTTTTGGTGAATAAGATTTCATAGTTTTAAGTGATGATAAATATGAAATTATTTTACAAAGGTAAGATGCAAGTTTATTAAATAATTAAATGTAATAATATTATTTTTTATATGTTTATTGGATAATAAGATTTTATATTATGTTCTACTTCACCTAATTCAAGGTGTAGGGTTAGTCAAAACTGCCTTTAAGACACAAATTTAATATAGTCATAATACTCACAACAGTGGAGCTCATGCCACAATCATCATAGTGGCCATCTAGAAGGAGTCATTTTAATATGGTAATTAATTTTTACAGGGATGGGTAGACCACCTATCCCTAGTTATCTGCCACATGTGTAGATGTTAAAAAAATATTAAACACTCAATCATTAAAAACAACTACCTTTCAATGATGATATGCATCGTTTGTTTTTCTACTTTGCGTTTTCATGGGTGTGATTTTAGTTTAGAGATTTGATTTATGCAACTCATAAATCTATGTATTTTTACTTTTCATTTTCTTGATGTGTGATATTAGGTTTTTAGTATTTAATAACAATTGTATAAGTTTGTCATCTTGTGTTATACCGATCATAGAAGCAACACCTACAAGAACACACAAAATTGTTTCCATAATAGGTTATTTTTGGAAATTAATATAACTTGTTTCTTTATTTCTACGTAACAAAGAATATATATAATATGGATTTAACATCACAAGAAAATCTTGGACCATAGTTGGGTGTTATGACTGCATATGTGAACATTAGAGCAATTACTTTAAATAGGAGTATCATCGTGAGTATGTCACATTCCTTCATTGTCTTGAAATTATTAATTATGAAAAACAATCTAATATAACTTATTCTTTCCAAGCTAAAGAGGATATACTAATTAATATAAAAAAATTATAAAATGTAGGTTCAAAATCTATTTGGAGTGAAACTATGAAATGTTACTAAATTGAGAATGATGATGGACTTTGTTTATTTCATAAACTAGTAGTCATGCCTCAAAATGGTAGTTCTAACCAATTGTGTGCCTTGAATCAGGTGAAGTTGCACATAACATAAAAACCTCTCATCAAATCAACATTTCATAGATAATATTATTATATTAGACCAGTTAATAAACTTGCACCTTACCTTTGTAAAATGACATATTTCCCAGTCTGTAACATGATGTAAACTGATTTGCCAAAAGAGTAGGGAGTAATAATAGGTTAACTAAAAATGTAAGCAATAGTCTACCTAGAGAACATTTATAAAAAGGTTAAAGATATTAATTTATGAATTCAATGGAGATCTCGTCTACTTGTAGAAGCTGAGGTTGATCATATGGTATATTTTGTTAGTTTGTTGATGAAGTCGTGAATCATTGTTTGTTTTTGACCTAATATTTAGTTTTTTTGGATTTTTTTGTGATTATTTTTGGCATCTATTATTACATATTTAAATAATCTTACAAGATTGGATACATAAACACCCTATAATTTTTCATCCCTCTACAACCAAAAATCTTTTCAAATATCATATGATGCAAACATTTTGAACCACATTTTTCTATTCCTGTAAATTAATACTCTAGTTTAGTTTTCATCAAATAAAATTTTCATTCAACTTCAAAGAACATGAACTATTTGAAATACAAAACATCAACATTGAGTCCTTGTATATTGATGTTTTCTCGAGAAATAATTCTTGATCCCAGTAAACGATATTAAATAATTCCAATGTGGTTATGATTGCTTTGCTAAAGCATATAGAAGTTAAGCCATTTAATCCACATGTGTCAATTTTTCCTATTCAACCACCCATTGTCTATGCCTCCATGTTACATCCCAATTCCTTACCAAATAAACTATCTAATTATCTATGGATATTTATAGTTGACATATTTGATTTGGTTATTTTTTACTAAGCTTTGATATATATGTTATTATTGGATATTAGGATATTACTTAGGTTACATGTTTACATTAATTTGAGTTATATATAGGTGTATATGTTTACATTATGAACATGCTAGATTGTCATTTCAACTATATTTTATGATGTAAGTTTATTATGTTGTTAGGGTCTAATTACCTATTTATTGTGAGGTTGACACAAGAGAACTCATTCCTCAAGACGTGATGGAGGGATAGCATCATCAAAGAGGATGACATAGATGAAGATGTCAAAGGACAATAGAGAAAATAGCTATACCCACAATAGTTAGCACATGTTAGAATGCATAATGAAATAGACAACATAGTGTGTTTATTTTTTATTGTATTAGATAGTTGATTTCTATTATTTGTCAGTATAGTTTAAATGACTTAATGAAACCTATTTTTCATGATTGGAATGTTTGGTCATTAATGTTAGTATAAATGTTATTGGTATAATAGGTAATCTCTATATATTTGTAGAGGTCTATAATATACATTCAATTGAGAAGTATAATAGAGAGATTATCTATTATACCAAAACCTCTCCAACACCCTGATGGTGTGGACAATTATATAGTATGGAAATTAATTTACAGTATTTGATTTCAAAATGGGATTATGGTGATTTATATATACACTGATATATATAAATAATTACCATATTTATTGTTAGTGGAAAACTCTATATCTATGTTGATTATACATACACTGATTATATCAAATAATCATAAATACATTTGATATACTTTGCTAATTATAAATATTTTGTTGGACTATATGTGATATGAAGGCTCTTAGATGGCCATATACATGTGGAAAAAATTAAATAATGATATATAAAGTGATATACATACATATATATTACTATGAATATATATTGCATCGGTTGAATTTCTGACGGTTGAATGATAATTTAGCTAAATAAAAGGCTATTGAATGTCAATGAAAGTTATGTGTTACATCTGGAGTTATCAACGATCTAATGTATACAAATTAGACCATTATTAAATCATAAAAAATTATAGCAAGAAGATTTCATTAAAGTGTAGCAACTCATTATTAAATTGCAAAACTTGATAATATGTAACAATTTATTAATATGCAATTATTTATTTTAAGATAACAAGTAATGAATTTATGAAAAGGAAAAATCAAAGATACATATATATTAGGAATGTGTCAATTTATAGCATAATACTATATACTAAATAGGGTGATTTGTTATAACATTAATATTTGAATGATAAAAGCATTATATATACTGGCTTTATAGTGGAGCAATATGCTATTAATATACTCAATGATTCAAATATTGAACCAATTATATGCTACAGCTTATTAGATTTATGCATTGACCAATAAATAATATGCAGTAACTTATTTGGTGGTATAGACTTCTAATTAATGTACAATGAGTTATGTTAGACTTATAGATATTGTAGCACACTCTATTCTTAAACTACAATGATCCATGTAGTTAATAAGGTAAGGATAAAACAATGAAGCGATTTATCTCTAAATTATCCATAATTGGATCGACAAGTAATGTATGTTGAATATGATGTAATAGTATAAGGATTTAGTGATCAATAAACATAGAATATTTGTTATAAAAATATATAGAAGTATATCTCATTTTTAATAATCACTAATTGTAATAGATTGCTAAACTATTGGCCAAACTTTTGTAATTTATAGAAATTATCAATATTATTATTATTTTAATGTGGTTTAAAATAATATATTAATAAACATTCGAGACTTAATATTAATAACACATATGTTACAATAGTCATTATTGAATTTACATATGGAGAATATGTAAAATATTAAATTAACGAATCAATAAACTATGGTCTAATGATATAGTGAATATTGATTATATTGAATCCAATGTGATATATATATATATATATATATATATATATATATATATATATATATATATATATATATATAAATATAAAATTTTGATAGTGTTATCAGTTAATGGGCTTTATATTCATTCATGAATTATTGACTACATAAGAGTTATAAATTGTGTAAATTTATTCATCTTAGTTATTATGAATAATAACTAATTTGGAAATTATCAAAGTTTATGATAAATTATAATAGAATCAGTATGCTTTGAATAGAAATGCTGATAAATAATAATTGAGGATAAGATTTCAACTAAGAGAACAAACCAGAAAAAAAAAACATATCTAGAACATCGTTATATATTTAACTTTGGATTTTTTTTGTGTCATTACACTCCATTATAAATATATATACATACATACATACATATATATACATACATACATACATATGTATATGCATATACATTAACATGTGTGTGTGTGTGTGTGTGTGTGTGTGTGTACACATACACACACACACATACACACACATACATACATAAATAGGTTTGAGTTTCTTTGGAACAATGGAAACAGATAGTAAATACCATTTTGTTTGAGCTCTCTCAACTTGGTATGCTGAATAGAAAACTCTTATTTCATAAGTATACATGTAATACTAAATTTTGACCTAGTAGTTACTGGGTTGGTATATGCCTTGACTGCCCCATTAATGATTACTATATGTATTGTGGGCCATATAAATTGTAAAGTTTAGTATACTATATCCTCTTAAAAATTACCAATTAGTATATTGTATATTGATCTATTATAATTTTTTGTATAATACATACCATGGATGTAATGATAGGTATGAAGACATATGCATAACTAGATTATGTATATTAATGCATTAGAATGTGGGGTCATTGCATAGTTTTTTACTAGTATGTTGTCACATATTTAGTGGTTCATATATCTATGTACTTGATGAAATCATAGGAAGTTATTAGGTATGAAATATAAATGAACATTAGTATAGTGTTTACGTATCATTTGAGTACTTACATATGGTGTATATTATGTTGTAAAAGTACTCACATATATAAATTATACCTATAGTTAATTAGATAGTTAAAGTAAGTTATTTAATTTTTTAGGGACCATAAACTATAAAATTATTGAACAGTCTCCTAAAAACGGAATGAGTTGTTGGAATAAAAGATCATAATGGGTTTGAGTTATCTAATTCTCTACTAAAATTTTAACTAACTGCTTATAAGTAAGTAGTGTGTACATAAAATTGGTGGACTATTTTATCATTGCTTCTATTATATACTTGTATCTACTTATGGAGAGTATATTATGTATTCTAAGCCTTGGATATACCTAGTTGATATGGTTTTTTCTTATTTGTTTATCTTTTAGGATTTTGAGATATTTGACTCTTGAATTATAATACTGGTTGTTTAAATTTGAGTAATGTTCTCATGTGTAATGAACTATGATATTATGGGATGTCACAGAGAATATTTTTAGTTGAAAACTATAGTCTAAATGTATGTTATATTAGGATGATCTAAACTATAATTATTATGTCTAGATATAGTCATACATTTGATTGATTAAATGTATATGTGTTGGTTATTCCTATGAATAGTATGTTTTGTGATAGTTAGTAGGAATATATGTGTGTGCATACAACCTTTGAGATTGTAATAAATGCTAGGATAGAATATCACATGTTTCATGGAAGCTATGACTTGCTTTGTTATATCTAGTTGCTTGAATAGAAGACTATTTTTCCATGTATTTAAGATTACATTATATGACTAATTGTGGAAAATCAGGAGTTATGTATTAGAATACTAGACTATGGTAATATGGGTTATCATGGGGTATAGTATGTTTGAAGACTAATTGTGGTAGTTGGAGTTTGTAAATAAATGTGTATTTTACTTAGGTGGTATAAAATTTAACCATTATTTATAGTATGGGATATATAATAATGTAAGTTTCATTTATATGTTTGATAGAATAAATATATGCTTTAATTACTATTATGTTTAGTATGTTATGTGCTATGATTACTAGAAGGATGTAAATTCTATGAATCTTGTGATTAAATTATGTTTGACCAATATCACTTTATTGATACTTAGTAAGGAGTGAGACAGACTTCACTAGCATACTAGTATCACAATGCTAGATGAAGGCAATCTGATCAAGTAGTGTGTATTAATTAAATTGATCTATAGATCGCTATTATTTAATATTATTAAAACTTTGACCAAAGTATGTTTAGTGATACATTATCATTTCATGAGTATTATTTACATATTTATGCAATATCTTACAATAGAATGGGTTTTCTATGATATACTACATGTTTAGTTTTAGAATTCATACAACACACAGGTACTTATTTTTCTCTCTAAATTTTTGTGTCATCACTATATACTCATTAATGAAGGGTGGGTCATTCCTTCATGGGATCATTGGTCCATAATTGGTGTGGAAAAGTGTTCAAATGATGCTCTTCCTCCCAATAATAGTACTACTTTTGAGATGACACTTGAGATTGCCACAGATACTAAAAATTCTAGATAACTCATGATCGAGGGAGCCATGTATATTAATTATAAATATTTTATTATATTATATTTATTATTGGAAACATTATCATGATAAATAATAATTACGTATTTACTGTGAAGTGACATCAATGGCTATGTATTGTACCAACAGTGGCTGACTATTTGTAATTACTTTCTATGTTTATATTATGATGTGTTCCATATATTGATAGTGATTAGTGACTATTTATATGTCATGTAATTATTTACTGTTAACACACTTAGATTATTTTGTATGATCATTTCTTAGATTATTATGGTGTAATCTATTTAAAGTATGTGTGTTTAATTAAAAAAAACTAATGTATTTCTAGTTAGTGTCTAGTGGGGTTGTTACATGTTATATCAAAGTTGTGGCTCAAACTCTAAGACTTAATGAGTCCATTAGCATTTTTTAATCCAATAAAATGAGGATAGTTAAATATGTGTGGTACATTAAATGTGTATGGTTAGGATCATTTGTACCCTCTTAGATTTTTTAAAGGGTTGGTTTATTGAGCATCTTGATTGTGTTGGTTGTAATCAATGTTTTGTAGGTGAGTGCATATCATAGCTCATGAGTTGTGAACAAGAGATTCCTACCATATTTTATGATCATTTATATTAAACACCTCAAGAGTGGTTACATCCTTTCTTGTTAACCAAGTCACCTTTGTCATTTATGTGTTATGGTGTGAGCATTTAGAAAACATGGGATGATTCTCACTTAAGTATATGTGAATTTATTTTGTGCCTTATATATACAAAAATCCTAAGACGTGTGAAACAACTTGGTAGTCCAAAAGGGTTGAGAAAAACTTTTTAACTTGTTGAGTACTAACTAAACAAGTAGGGAGACATTATTTTACTTGTGATATTTATAAGGTTATAAGGATGGTATAATCCTTAACCTTATATGTTATGTTATTTTTAACATTATTTCTTTTTAAATATGAATATAAAAATATAGGTTAAGCTGTGTAATATGATACTAGTTAAGTTTGGCTAGTGGCAGCTTAATACAATTATAAAATGATTATATGATTTTTCTTGTATGTATATTGGTACCTCTAGAATTATTTAACATATAGTATTGTTTTCTATGATATGTTAGCAAAAAATTATGATTCATTGAATTTTGTACATAATTTCCAAATCATTAGCTTATGGAGACCTAAGGGAAGAGTGGTGAATTAGGAGTGTGAGTACTAAGTGATAGGAATGGATCCTACTTAGCCTCCCATTAACTTGGTAGTTACTAAGTTTAAATCTTATAAATGACTTTGTCAAATTTAGAATTTGACATGAGGACTTGTCAAATTTAGCTATATGGCCATATGCATGTATATAGTGAAACATTTATTCTTTAATTTTGTATACATTAGAAATGTAGTATTTCTAGTTCTTATTCATCTTCATACTTGTTAGGAGCTCTATGGAGTAGTGGAAGTATTGACATGTTATAATTATCAGGAGCTACATGAAGTAGTGATAGCAATAACTTATAAACATCATTCTTAATAGGTTACCTAAATACTTTTATCTATAATGAGAAATACACTCTCTAGGTTAGAGAGATGTACAAAGGGGACTAGAAAGTTTTGTGTAACTCTCCCTAGCCATTTATTTTGTTTTCTTTGATGATTTCATACAATTTTTGAAATTTAGTGAAACTTTCACTAAGATATGTGGGACCCTTCAAGGCATTAGAAGTGGTTAGTCTTGTAGTTTATAGTTTTATTTTGTTAGTTCTGGACCTCATGGTGGTCATGATAGAACCATTTAGAGTAAGTGACACATGCAAACCTTGTTTACATGATAGGCACATGTCATGATGTAGGGTCTTGTGGGACCAATATTTTGATAATAGTTTTACTTGGGAGAACTATGATGAGATCTATAAGTGAATTTTGCATTTATTTTCTTGATTTAATACTTTATACTAAGTTATTTCTCCACTAAATAATATTTTTAATTCAAATTTTATATTTGAATAAGAGTCATCTAAGATGATGACTAACTTTAAGGGGAAGGATATTACATCTTAATTCTTCACCAAACAAATTATCTGATTTTCTATGAATATTTATAGTTGACACATTTGATTTAGTTATTTTTTACTAATCTTTGAGATATATGCTATTATGAGATAGTAAGGTATTTCTTAAGCTACATGTTTATAGTTCTATGAGTTATTTGTAATATATATGTTTACATTACAAACATGTTAATTTGTTATTTTATCTATATTTTATGATATAGGTTTAGAACTCATCACTCAAAATTTTTTAGAGGGAGAGCATAATCGAAGAGGGTGATGTAGATGGAGATGTCGAAGGATGACAAATAAACTGGTTAAATTCCTACATACACCATAATAGTTAACACATTAGAATGCATAATAAAATGGGTAACATAGTGTGTTTATTTTTTATTGCATTAGATAGTTAATTTTCATGGTTTGATAGTATTATTTAAATGGCTTAGTAAAACTCATTTTGTGTAATTGGTATGTTTGAACATTAATTCTAGTAGAAACATTATTATCATAATTAGATTTAAAAATCCATATTATTAGTTGATGAAATTATCATTATAATCCAATGACAATAAAAGATGTTAATCAAATTAGTAAATTACAATTTTTCTATAATTTATGTTAAAATAAATAAAAGTTGAAAATTACCATGAAAATGGAAAAAAACTAGAAAACAATAAAGAAAATAACAAAAAAAAAATTTAAAAAAAATAATAGCCTAAAAATAAGAAAAATAAAAAAAGGAAAAAATAAAAATAATGGGAAAAAAGAAACAAAAACAAAAATAATAAATAAATAAATCTTTTAATATGACATCCTTCTTATTTGAGGCTCGAATATGAGGGAAAAAAAAGTTAGTTAATTTGAAAAGGATAATTGGGAGCAACAAAAGGTAGGCATAGCACAAGGAGAATGAGAGAAGATAGAGGGAAAAGGGGAAGCGTAGAAGAAGATCCTCAACTCAATTTGCGAGGTAGGCAATGTTTTTAATTCTAATACATGATCATAGAAAAATTACGGGATGAAATTATTCATAAATATATGTATGTTTATAGAGGTTTATAGTGTACATTCAATTGGGAAGTATAATATAGACATTACCTATTATACCAGAACTTATCCAACAACCTCATAGTATGGTGAATTACATAGTAGAAAAATTAATTTACTATATATGATTTTAAAATGGGATTATGGCAATTTATATATACATTGATATATATTAATAATTACCATATTTACTGTTCATGAAAAGCTCTATATATATGTTGATTATACATACACTTATTGTATAAAATAATTATAAATACAACTAATATACTTCGCTATTTAAAAATATTTTTTGGAATATATATGATATGAAGGCTCTTAAATCACCATATATATATATGAAAAAAATTATATAATGATATATAAATTGATATACATACACATATATTAGTATGAACACGTATTGTGTGGGTTGAATTTTTTATGGTTGAATGATAATTTAACTAAATAAAAGACTAGTAAGTGTCAATGGAAGTTATGTGTTACATGTGGAGTTATCAGTGATCTAATGTATATAGATAAAACTATTATTAAATCATTAAAAAATTATAGCAAGTAGATTTCATTAAAGTTTAGCGACTCGCTATTAAAGTGTAGTGCTTGATAACATATAGTGATTTGTTAATATGTAGTTATTTGTTTTAAGATAACAAGCAATAAATTCATGAAAAGGAAAAATCAGTGATCCATATATATTATGAATGTGTCAATTTATAGCATAGTACCATATACTAAATAGGATGTTCTACTATAGTAATAATATTTTCATGATAAAAGCAGTATATATAATGGATTCATGTATTGGATTTATAGTGGGAAGGTATGTTATTAATATACTCAATAATTTAAATACTAAACCAAATATATGCAGTGACCTATCAAATTAATTCATTGACCCATAAATAATATACAGTGACTTATTTGGTAGTATAGAATTGTAAATAATGTGCAATGAGTTATGTTAGACTTCTAGATATTGTAGTGAACTATATTTTTAAACTTTAGTGATCCATGTAATTAATCATGCAAGGACAAAACAATGCATCGATTTGTCTCTAACTTTTCCATAATGGGATCAATGGGTAATAGATGTTGAATCCGATGTAATAGTTTAAGTATTAAGTAATCAAAAAAGATATAATATATGTTATATAAATTTATAAAAGTATATCTAATTTTTAATAATCACTAAATCTAACGGATTGCTAAACTGTTGGCTAAACATTTGTAATATATAGAAATTATTAATATTATTATTACTTTAGTGTGGTTTAAAATAATATATTAATAACCATTGGAGACTTAATATTAATAACACATATGTTACAATAGTCATTATTGAATTTACATATGTAGAACATGCAAATATTAAACAAACCAATCAATAAAATATGGTATGGTGATATAGTGAATATTGAATATATTGAATCCAATGTGCTAATAGTGGATATTGAATTGTATATAAATAATGTTAGTCAATATATATTCGATATATATATATATA
>JARHVA010001319.1:195000-207500 GCA_037957365.1 Torreya grandis
CGCTATTATTTATTATTCTTAAAATTTTGGATAAATTATGTTTGTTAAGACATTATCATTTCTTGAGTATGATTTACATTTTTGTACAATATCTTACAATAAAGTAAGTTTTCTATAATACACTACATGTTTAGTTTTAGAAATCATACATCACACGGGTACATATTTGTCTCTCTGGATTCCCAAACCATCACTATATACTCATTCATGAAGTAAGGGCCATTCCCTAATGGGATTAGTGCATTGGATCATTAGTATTTTTTTGGTGTTTGAAATCACTCAAATGATGTTCTCCCTCCCCATAATAGTACTAATTTTGAGACGACACTTAAGATTTTTACATATACTAGAGAGTCCAAGGAACCCATTCTCTAAGGATCCATGTATCTTATTTATGTATATTTTATTATATTTTATTTATTATTATAAAAATTATCATGATGAATTGTAATTACCAATTTACTGTGGATTGAAAACATTGATATGTATTGTACTAGTAGTGGCCGGATCTTTGTAATTAATTTTTATGTTTGTATTATGATGTGTTCCACATGTTGATAATTATCAATGACTATTTAGATATCTTGTACTTATTTATGGTTAAAATACTTGAGTATTTTTTGTGATTATTGCTTAGATTCTCATGGTGTAATTTATTTAAATTATGTGTGTTTAATTTTAAAAATCACATATTTCTAGTTAGCGCTTAGTAGGGTTGTTACACTCCAACCTATTTTTACAAGGGCATTCATTGTTTGACTTTTTAAAACATTCTATCATTATCAATTTAGTTGAAACTTGATCACCTTTTCCATCATCATTTTTAATTTAGTTACATGTATATAATTTGCACATTTGAAACTATAAAATTGTGCATGTTACATGTATCTAGGTGCTATTAAATCTTTTATTTTACAAAGAGTACTCAAACAATTATGTATGGAGAATATGGCATTCAGTTATATATAGATTATGACTACTAATTTATGAAATGAAAAGAGGTCTCAACTCCTTGAAAATTTTGAAGTTAATGAATTTGACATTTGAATAGTAATAGAATATGTTAAGTTTTACATATGATTTTCTTAAAATATTGTTCATTATAGATAATTGCAATAGATATTAGTTCAGGCATTTTATAACATAGAATTTTCAGCAAAGCTTTAAGGAGCTAAGAATTATTTACTGATTGAATTTGAAAATAAACAAATTAAAGTCATTTTGAAATAAAGATCTTAGAATGGTTTATTGATTGAATTTGAAATTAAAAAAATGCAACTCATTTTTAAACACAAGTAAAATACTTAGTGACAAGACTTTTTTACTAAATTACATATTTAGTCATTGTAATCAAAATGTTGTTAATAAATTGACTAGCTAAAACATGTCTCGATACAAGTCTTAGACTTTATTTATCATAATATTTTCCCTGTGCAATTGTATATGTCCAACACTGATCCATCTATTATTTTTGTGTAGTTAATTTTTAGTGTATTTCTCAAAGATTTCCACATATTTATAGATAATAAAATCAACAATATTATCATTTCCATACGACTTTCTTTATTTTAATCTTATGAAGAATCCTATTTGTGGTTATATTACATTTTCAATGTTTTTTGTTGCTTTGTTACAAATGATATTACAAAAAGGCAAGTTAATGAGGATTGATATTTTCTAATAATTTTTTTGCAACACTTTTAATTTCATATCTCTTTTGTAGATCCATCTTGCATAATTTATCATGACCAAGAAGTCTTCATATATTGTGTCATATCATGCTTTGCTTAAAACAAGATATTTTTAATTAAATGAAAATATTTACCATTTTGAAACTGTTAAATATGTAAAATTTTACAAAATTTTATACATTTACATACTAACATTAAAATAAAATGTCTTATAAAACTTTCTACAAATAGAAAACTACTAGACACTCCTCCCATAAAGACTTGACGTTATGTGCCCTTGTGTCTTCTTGCACTAATAAATCATGTATGATGTCTTCTACACAAGAATACAAATTAATGGTATCTACAATACTCAAATTTTTCTCTCTCCATTCTCACTTCTTTGCATTTACTAAAATAGAAGCTTTTATGAATTTTTTTCCAAAGATGATGTCTGACCTTCATTTTTTTTCACAAGATCACATATTTTATTACACTATAGTTAAATTGTCAATATTTTGATTGTTTGGAAAAAAGTTTAATTTTTTGAAAATCCCAATGGAAACTATTTGTTTCAAAGTGATGTGATTGAATTTAGTAACACCTAAAATGTATAGTCAATCAATACTGACAACATTATCTATTTATTTATTTTTAGTTGATCCATATATCATTAGGGATTTCTAAATAAGAATAATAATGTTTTTAAATTTTAAGATGTATGGTAAATGATTTTGAATTATGTTTTTATGTTTTAAGATTAATTAGTAAATATCAAAATGTATCATAAACTGGCATATTTATCTTAGATAAATCTTTGAAAAATGATATTGAGATATATTATTTTTGAAGTACTTATTCTATTTATGTGACAAAACTAGTATGATATAGACATCTTAATTTTATATATTTTTATATAAAATAGGTATACTAATTTAAACATTATCTATCAACAAGAAAAACTATGACAATGAACTACTTATACACCCCTAATAATAAAAATGGTAGTTAGTTTTTTCTCCCTATATATATTTAAAGAGAGAAATAATGAATTATCTATTAATAAAACATTACAAAATCAAAAAATAAAAACACAAAGGGATTTTTTTTTAAATGAGTAAGGACTTACCCTTCATCATTTTTGTTGAGGATACCACTTAGAGAAGAATAATGAGAAGATGAATATCGTCCACACCTTTTCCTTCATATAGAACACAATAAATATCTATGCTTTATTATACAATCTATTTACCTCTCATTCATTAGCATAAAATTCATAATGATCATAGCATCATCCTTACTTAGACAATACCTATCATGAAAAATAAAAATATTATAAAACTATAGAATATTTTGTTAAAAAAAATTATTGTTAACAAAATTTTATGTCTCACTGCTATGTTCAAATGATGTTAATTTTAGTTTTGAAAAATGTTTTCAATACCTTCTTTGAATTCTATGAACTTTTTATAACAATATTTATTATTTTTACAGGTGTTGTCACTTTTAATGAGTATACCTTTTTGAATAATCATCATATATATGATGTGTTTCAAGCATAAACTCTTAGACTGTGTCTAAAATCTTTCTATATTATTGACATTTTTTTGGGATTTAATTTTATCATTTCTTCTTTTTGTTCTTTAGTTCTCTTATTCAATTCCATATGTCATTTTGAATTTGAATTGTAATAGTTTATGTAAATCACATTCAATAATACAAATGCTAGTATAGTTTATAGCATGTGAAAAAAATATTAAAAATAATTTTTATGTTTGTTATAATCTTAAAATATTGTTAATAGTTTATCCGTATTTTAACCTTGTGTTTGATATAGTCTATCAAAAAACTTGATTATATTATACAACTAAAATATATAAATACAATCATAGGACCATCGAATTAGTCCCAATAATATTAATCACTTGATAACAATCTTATTGAGATGACCCAAAAAAAAAACAATAAATAAATGAATAAATAAGACCATGAAATATAGTCCCTAATAGAAATCTATCTGTAACCATTTTCCAATACATGTTAAATGTTTGCTAACAATTTTTATTAAGATGACTCAATAAAAAAACACCAATATGTAAATGAATAAACAAGACCAATATATAAGATATGAATATTAAATAACATAGATTACATTAAACACCTTAGATTACTTATTATAAAATATATTGTAACATATTACTATGAAATGTATACATCCATAGTTTGTTTTGGATTTGAGTGTATGACTATATAAAAATAATTTATTAAAATCTACTTTCTTGAATATTTTGATTGTACAACTGACATTATTAAAAACATTGTCAAATTCCAAAGCATTGTGTATAAAGGTAACATTTAGTGACACATTATTCTTCCCAATCCTAAACTATATTAATAAAATTAAACACAGGAAAAGACCCAAAATAAAATAAAAATGTCTTAAGTCTTTGTCAATTTCTTTTTGGTCTAAACATAAAAATGTAACCATATAGGCTTGTTTTCTTTCATTTGGAATGAATTTCAAAGGTGAAATAAATAGAAGACTATCCATATGATGGAGAGAAGAGAAGAGAGTATGAATCATTTATGTCTGCATATTTTTAGTGTTTCCCCTTATTGTTTTCATATTGTTGATTTGTCTAATCTAGGCAGGATTTATTGACAATGCATTTATTATACTGAGCTATGCTTGTCAAACACCCTTTAGTCAGTTTGGCACCTTACCCTATATTAAATGGCTATCTCCAACCATTATACATCATTTGAAGTAGTTACTATCTGAGAGAACTAAAGAAGTCATTGCAATGAAATAAGCTTGAAAGTTTTTCTCAAAGGTTTACCATGAAGTATTAATTTTGAATCTCATGCTCCTCTACCAGATGTGATTCTAGATTCACCAGAGTTTTATAAAGCCTATCATTATTTTTAAAATTTTAACATATTTTCTTACTTTGTGGATCGAGTTCCTCAAGAGATCATTTTGAATCAATGGGTTCAAAACCATTATCAAGGCCATGGGGTGAAAATTGAAGGAGTCAAAAACGTGACTAAGGGTTTCTTCTTATTTAGTTTCACAAACCTTGAACATTGTCGATCCATTTTTACCCATGGCCCATGGTTTATTCACAACACCTATGTTATTTTTTCTCATTAGACCCAATAATTCCAAGTCTCTGAACATGCTAAGATTAAAATCCCTATTTTGGTAGAATTTCTAAGCTTACATGTTCCTCATGGAACTTTGTCGACCAACTTATCAAACTTCTAGGCCAACTTATCTACCATGAGAAAAAAAAAATCATGCAAACCAGCCTTAGAGAAGGGTAGGCATCAAAATATACCTTGCAAAATATCTAAAAGAGTCTATTGATATTCAAGTGGGCAATAATTAATTCTCCCATCTTGTGATCCATTTTAACCTTTTAAATACTTACTTCAGGTTCTATGATTCAGACCACATGATTATATAATGTCATTTAATGGTCCCCACTTCTTGAATCCCTTAGAAAAAAGTGGGTCTAAGATAAAACCCCGATCCTCTGATGGTTGGAGCATATTTTCTACTAGGAAAAATATTAATGTTTGTGGAAATGTTAGATCTCAGCGAGTTGTCTACTAATCCATAGGGGGCCCAAGTTCCTCATGACCTTTTATAAAATCTCAAACATCATCACAAGTTAAACCCTCACCTCTCATTTCTTATTTCCCATAGGTGGTCACTCAATTTATGTCTTCCCCATCTTGCACTCATATGGATCCTTTGTCACAACCCCTTTCATGGGTGAATGATTTGTATTTAGGGTCGTAGAACCCTCAACCATAAGGATATTATGCACCAATTACATAGTCTCTCTCCCTCTATAGATGCGTATTATGTGATAAATGAAATACAACCCTTAAATCTTGGGTAATTTTCTCTTCCTAGCTTGGCTTTCAATTAGTTTGTATCCCTCTCAAACCTATTTAATGGAAATAATATGGATTTAGATGTTTCCCAATGTTAGTTTATTCTTTTAATGTTTGAGTACTCACTAATTTGACTCATAAGTATATGATTAGGAATATTCATCATCATTTTGTTCACATGAAAGTTTTATGCATGAAATAAGTCAATATTTTTGGATTTTTGCTTCAATCTTCAACTCACACTGTCTAGCCTTGGGCTGTCTATCAAGTCACCTATCAAGAGTCTAGATATGGTGGATTTTTCACCCTACTAGTGTCTAAATTATCTCAAAATATCATTTACTAGGGTTACAAACCCACCCACTACATGGTCTAGACATTTTTTTACTTTGATAATTAAATCATTGGGCTTGTTAATGTTTATACTTGCAATGATGTTGTAGAACACACCTTGCTTTGGAGATGGTTGGTTTATTACATCCTAGATGCACATTAGATTATTTATAGTGACTTTAACATGATCAAATCTATAGAAGACAAATAAGGTTACCTTCCCATAAGAAGGTGTATATGAGAATGGGAAGCTTAGTTCTACATGTGAAATAAACTTGGGGTCTTCAAACCAAATCATCATAGAAGTGGAGATTCGAATTCCTTATGATTTACATGGTCCAACTTCTATCAAGGAGAATATTAAGTCCTCAAATGTCTTGATTGTGTAATATTTGATGAGAAAGATCTATTTATCCATTTCCAAACTCCTTCAGAGTTGTCTACTTGGAATACATCCCCATCTTTAATAAGTTATAAGAGGAACACTTGAATCATGTTTATTGCATCTTCAACATTTTGTGTAAACATAGGTTACAATCCCACTCTAACAAATGCTCATTTTGCATCACCAAAATCCATTCCTAGGCTAAAAATTTGACCCAAAAAGTATACATGTAGATTTAGAGTAGGTCAAAGTGAACAATGTTAGGGTGTCAAAGTATATTATTTTTTGAAGCGAGTGTTTGCATGTCAAATGACTAATTATAGTCACGAGCTGCGTGTCTAATTATTGTAGTTAGATTTCTATTTTTGTAACCATGGGATTCTATTTAAAGACCCATAAGGCATGTATTGTCATCATCAAGAAGGCAAGTAAAAGCATTGAAGCAAGCAAGGTCAAGGAGATCTACAGGTGTAAGGTCAAGGAGATCAGCTGAAGCATTCAAGGAAGGATAGCAACTCAGGTTGTAGAGTTGGTTTTGTGTTGAGCAAGAGAGAGAGGGAAGAAGGTCTTGAGGTGTGGCAAGCCTTTGAGGTGGAGGAAGTGGCATCTTCCTTATTGTATTTTCTTCTAGTAATATTTAATACAAGAGTGTGTATTGTCTCTCAAATTCTTTGCTATCTCAAGTTTCTAGTTACTTTATCATTCTGGTATAATTCCGTGTTTAATTGCTTATAGGAAAGTAATCAATTGTGCTTCTGTTGGATAAGGGGTCACCTAACAGTTGGTATCAGAGTATATTGATTGTTGTAGGTTCTCCTGACAAGTGGTATCAGAGATACGGTTTGCAGGAAGCAGGGTATTGTTTTTTGATTGCAGGTCATTCACAGGGTTTTCTAATTGAGTGGGAGTTCAGCAATGGCAGAAGAAAGTAAGCTACGAATGGAGAAGTTTAACGGCAAGAATTATCAACACTGGAGGATGCAGATTGAGGATTATTTTTATCAGAAGGATTTGTACTTACCGTTGGGTGGGGTTGCATGCAAGCCCACAGATATGAAGGATGAATAATGGAGTGTTCTTGATCAGAAGGCTCTTGGTTCCATAAGGTTGAGCCTTGCATCGTCTGTGATTTCCAACTTATCACAGTGTAAGACAATGGAAGAGTTGATAAAGTCCTTGGCGAATTTATACGAAAAGCCCTCAGCTTCTAATAAGGTATATCTTATGAAGCAGCTATTTACTTTGCAAATGCAGGAAGGTGGATCGGTACATACTCATCTCAGTGATTTCCATGGTTTGGTAAACCAATTAGCTTCAGTCAATATTGTTTTTGATGATGAGGTAAAGGCTCTCTTGATTTTATGTTCTTTGCCTGAAAGTTGGGATGGTTTGGTTATGGCAGTAAGTAATTCTGCATCTGCTTCTAAAATCTTAAAAGTTGATGATGTTGTGAGTGTAATCTTGAATGAAGAAATACGCAGGAGAAGCACAAGTGAATCATCAGGGAATGATCTAAGTGCAGAAAGCAGGGGAAGGCAAAGGGAGAAGATTGAGCAAGGGAAATCAAGGTCGGGAAGGAGATCTGAGTCCAAAGGTATTACCTGTTGGTTTTGTGGAAAGAAAGGACATGCAAAGAAGGAGTGTTGGTTGAGAGATAAAGAGAATCAACATGCAGGTACTGAAGAAGCAAAGGATGCAAATATTGTGGTACAAGATGCTCTCATACTCTCTTTGGATAGTCAGGCAGGATCATAGATCTTAGATTTTGGTTCATCTTTTCACGCATCCCCAAACAGAGATTTGTTTCATGAGTATGAACAAGGAGACTTTGGAGTGCTTTATTTAGGGGATGGTACGCCTTGTCAGATAGTTGGCAAAGAGAAAGTGCAGCTGAGATTGCAGATTGACAACACATGGGTGTTGAAGGAGGTCATGCATGTTCCAATTCTGAAGCAGAGTTTGATTTCTGTAGGAAGGTTGGGAGATGAGGGATGCACAATTACCCTCACAACGGATTCTTGAAAGGTTACCAAGGGAGCACTTGTTCTAGCAAGAGGTAAGAAAGTAGATACTCTTTATCTGTCTACTTGTATTACTGATTCTACTTCTAGTGTAGATTCGAAGATGTGGTCTAATAGGCTTGGTCACATGAATAAGAAGGGAATGTAAGTTCTTGATTCAAAAGGTATGTGTTCAAATTCAAAATGCATAGATAGAGTTCATTGCAGAAAAAGGAAATTTGATGCTTTTGACAGGAACAAAGAAGCCTTGGTGTTTATGGAGGAGATGAAGGACAGAGATCAGTCACAGGGGCTGAATAAATCTGAGCAGGGCAGCATGGACAGAGGTTTGATCCAAGAAGAGCTCGCGGATGAAAATTTCATCACTTACAGGAACACACAAACACTGATGTCAATCACATGGGACCGACGTCGATCAGCCAAATACCGGCATCGATCATGTGCAGACCAGCAGGGTTGGTAGGTCAGGCAGGAGAAGTCCGACGTTGGTCATAAGGACTGACATCAGCAGGAGGGACACCGGCATCAGCCAGGGAAATGACGTCGGTAGTCAGGGTCAGTGCAGGGAATCGACATTGATCGGGAGCAGACTAAGAGATGGTCGATATCGGTCACTAAAACGGATATTGGATGGATCAATAAGTCTCAAACACCCATGTGGAGGTCAGAAAAGGTATGTGAACCTCATATTCATTATTCACCTTCTTTATATTGCTTACTGATAGTCATGAACTAGGAAGATGGAAGAAGCAATGCAGGTAGAATCCAAAAACAGTGGGAGCTTGGCATGGATGAGGAGTGTGAGTTCTTGGAGTAGAGCAAAATAGGGATTTGTTGGTAGAGTTGTCAGCTAGAAGAAAGCACTAGATAGAGGGATGGATTCCCATATTAGAGAAGAGAGTGGATGGACACATGAGACAGAAGGCTATGGTATATGGTCTTGATTAGATTGCAGGACAATGGAGGTTTGACCATTGTATTTTTATCTTTACCAGGTTGGATAATATTAGCTACATTATCTTGTTACTGTATTGTGTTACTTGTTGCAGGGTTTCATATACAGGGAGTAATCTGAGCTAAGGGTAGAGTTGGTTCAAAAGTATGTCATGAAGAATTTGGGAGCAGCAAAATTCTTGTGGCATAAGTGACAGGTTCAGCATCACAGGTTTCAGTGGTGGTTGGTCTTCAAGAGTAACTTTGAAGAGGGATACAGAGCCTAAGGAACAAAATAGATGGTGTATAGGTACAGGTACAGTAGAGTTGTTTATCTCCAAGTGGGAGATTGTTAGGGTGTGGAGCTAAAAGCTTCAACTATTTGCAGACACAAGAAGAGGACGCTGAAGAACCAGAAGCACTAGCATCAGCAACATGACCAACGTCAGTCAGGTGCAGTGCAGAAGGAAAGTGGCGATGGCAGGAGGTCAGCCGACGTCGGCAGAACCAGGCAAGCAGGGACCGATGTCGATCGCTTGTGTATTTCCAGAACTGCTATTGATGAACAGTCAGTTAAGTGAAGTGAGTGTTTGCATGTCAAATGACTAATTATAGTCATGAGCTACGTGTCTAATTATTGTAGTTAGATTTCTATTTTTGTAACCATGGGATTCTATTTAAAGACCCATAAGCCATGTATTTTAATCATCAAGAAGGCAAGTAAAAGCATTGAAGCAAGCAAGGTCAAGGAGATCTACAGGTGTAAGGTCAAGGAGATCAGCTGAAGCATTCAAGGAAGGATAGCAACTCAGGTTGTAGAGTTGGTTTTGTGTTGAGCAAGAGAGAGAGGGAAGAAGGTCTTGAGGTGTGGCAAGCCTTTGAGGTGGAGGAAGAAGTGGCATCTTCCTTATTGTATTTTCTTCTAGTAATATTTAATACAAGAGTGTGTATTGTCTCTCAAATTCTTTGTTGTCTCAAGTTTCTAGTTACTTTATCATTCTAGTATAATTCTGTGTTTAATTGCTTATAAGAAAGTAATCAATTGTGCTTCCGTTGGATAAGGGGTCACCTAACAGTTGGTATCAGAGTATATTGATTGTTGTAGGTTCTCCTGACAAACAATAATTAGCATACTTTGTGCAATCTCAAAAAATTGAGTCTTCTTCAAATTTCCAACTTCTACCATAGGCTTTTCCTCAAGTTCTCAGACATCATATGGTCTCTCAATCAAATCATTCACACCAAAACTACCTTCAATTAGACTCCTACAAAACAACATGTTTTTTAGACCCTCAATCAATGCCTCTATGTAGTGCCTATTATTTTAATTTCAGACATTGCACACTCTTTCTATTTTCACATCAATATATCTGACTATGTACTTGGCATAGTATTCATGTATCAGGGACATCCTATTGCATACCACTATATATGTTCAATGACAAGGTTTAGTGGTATTCCACCTATGATAAATAATTATAAGCTATTATTTAATCAAGTAAGCAATGGAGGCACTACATTACATGTAAGGAGGCATTCATTTATTTTGATCATAATCCCTTTCAGTTCTTATAGATGTAGAGCATGGTAGATAACTTGCATCACATGAAATGAATGACTTACCTACATCCATTCCATCTTGTGATTAATCATAATAAGGGAATAGATAATAAGGCGACCTATTATTTTAGATAAACACCAATCCATGTGCTAATCATAGTACTGAACATGAGCATCCACACCTTTGTAGATTGGATATCCCTCTACTCATCTAGAAATAACTTCATGGTATCTTACATCACACTCACATTTGATAAACATGTTTGGGTGATATACATACATGAAAAGCTTATTTTTAAGATTGGTCAACTTTTTTTAGTTGATGGCACACCTCTAAAAAGGCTCATTTGGGAGGCACATTAGGCCAAAGTATCAGGTAATTTAGTCATTATAAATACTATAGCCACATTACAATTTTGTTTCTTTTGGTCACACATGCACACAAATGTGTATCACCATATCAATTATTTCATTCATTGTTACATTTCACTACAAAAAAATGTGAAATTAGGACTCTAAACCTCTATTGTTGCCAACTAGACCATGGGACTCCATCAAAATGGATTTTATGACTAGATTGCCCATGGCAGTGCACCAAAATGATGTCATATTTGTTGAAGTGGATAGGATTTCAAAAATAACCATCATGTTTTCTTGTAGGAAGGGAATTAATGCAAATGGCACTATAAATATTTATTTAGCCATGTATGGGTTCACTTTAGACTTTAAAACTGAATAGTATTTTATTGCAACCCTCACTTTGCACGATTCATTTTTTACAATCATTATTGGATCTGATGGGTATGCCTTTGGATCACTTTGTGACTTTTCATATGTAAACAAATGGAAAAACCAAATTTATCAACTTCACACTTGTTCATTTTATCTGAAAATACAACCATGCACATGATCACACTTTGGATGACACTAATTTGTACATCTAAAATGCCTTCAATAAAGCCATTTATATTTACAGGTGTCATAATGTAGGGTTTCAACTTATGACTCTTCTTAGCATCTCCTACAGTGTACCGGCTAAAACTAAGTCCCACACACAAGAATGTTAAATGGAATAAGAAAATAATTTTTTTCACCAAAATTTTTATAAGCATTTCATTAGTAGGATCAAAAATATCTCTCTTTCTCTCTCTGTAAACTTACGAGGGTTATGACACACATCACACATTTCATGAATTTTGAGTTGGTGATAAATTCTATATGCAATTTCAAAAGGAATGCTTTAAATTTTGACACTAGAAGATCAAGCCTTTTCATTGTGGTTTTTACACCATTCTTCTCATAGCTAGTGAGAATGCATTCATTCTTGATATGCCTCTATACTTGGGCATGCACCTAGTATTCAAGTTGCAGCTTCTCAAGCCTTACTTTCATCCACACTTTGAACTAGCGATGAAACAACATCTTAGTATTTTAGACCCTCAAAACTTACATCTCACATACAAATAACATATATTGTCAACAAATACATGCACCCGCCATAATACTCATTATTATTTTTGAGTTATCGAAATCAGGAACTATGTTAATCAAGAGAAAAAGTACAACCTTTAGTCACTTTACATTTAGTTGCCATAAAAAACCTCAAACATAATGGATACTATTATTTCTCAATAAATGGTGAATGATCTATGTGCAAACATTCAAACGATCTCACCATAGCTCACAGTCACA
>JARHVA010001319.1:212500-215000 GCA_037957365.1 Torreya grandis
TCGAATCTCATATATATAAAAAAAATGTAAAACCTAAAATAGAAAAAACATGTGTATGTGTGTGTGTGTGTGTGTGTGTGTGTGTGTGTGTGTGTGTGTGTGTGTGTGTGTGTGTGTGTGTGTGTGTGTGTGTGTGTGTGTGTGTGTGTGTGTGTGTGTGTGTGTGTGTGTGTGTGTGTGTGTGTGTGTGTGTGTGTGTGTATCAAAAGTATTTAATATAAATAATGCATGATAAGGGGTTTAGGGTTATTAGGGAGCAAGCTTTGTTGTCCAACATTCATGGGAGATCCCAGACGTGGGTAAGGTAAAACTAAATTTTGATGGGGCATTTAAATGCAACCTTGGAATGGTAAGAGCAAGAGGAGTTTTTTGGGGCAATGATGCTCAATCAATACTATTTTTTTCCTAAGAAGTAGGAGTATAAAATAATGTGTTGGAGGCTT
Organism: Torreya grandis; assembly: GCA_037957365.1. Classification (NCBI taxonomy): domain Eukaryota; kingdom Viridiplantae; phylum Streptophyta; class Pinopsida; order Cupressales; family Taxaceae; genus Torreya; species Torreya grandis. The sequence continues at coordinate 212,944 of JARHVA010001319.1, forward strand.
ATGTTGTGTTGAAAGGAATTCAAGTGGCAATGGAACATGGTTGGGATAATTTGATTTTGGAAGGAGACACTCAAATTGTTATCAATATGCTAAGGGTTGGAAAAACCAAAACTTGGAAGATGAAAATTATTTTATATGAAGTAAAGGTTTTGAAGGTATCTTTAAAACATGTGAAGTTTCAACATATGGAATAAGAGGGAAATACAGTGGCTAATTATGCTACTAATGATGAAGTGAATCTAATAAATAAGAATTAGAGAAGTTATATTGAATAGACTCCCCCCTTTTTGAATAATTTGTTTAAACTGCTATCCCATGATGCCAAGTTAAGCATGGAAGGGTTGAAATAGTGGGATGTAGGAAATAAAAGTGTAAATTAAGGGACTATTCAATGGAAACTAAGGGAATAAGTTAAAATATCTAAGTGTTGGTCTTATAAAGAGCAAATGTGTAGTGAGGTAGTGAATGACATATGATAAGATATTGAATAAATAGGAGAATTTACTACAAGCAATCATTCCTAAGAGTAATGTGTGTCATGAATGTGTACTCACTCATGCCTGAACTTAGATTTTTATAAGCTAGGATGGTGGTGATCTCTAGGAAATGCCAGTTATTTCAATTTTATATTGTGCTTCAAATTAGGTCGATGAAGAAGCATCTAGATTGCTACATAGAACTTCAGTGGATAAGGGCAAAGGGGTGATGTTGGATGGTGTATCTTTATTTGTTGATAATATAGGTGACCTCAACTTACTTCACTAAAAATATTGATAAGAAGATCATTAATCCATTGATGAGAATTTGGTTGTGAAAGATGGGGCAGACATTTGTTAAGGTCGATGAGCTAGAGGAGCAGGAGATTATGAAGGTGTTAAAATCATGCATGATGGACCCTAAGCAATCCAATGGGCATAAAAATGTCTTTGATGTTGTTATGTAATTAGTGGAATGGATTTATTATCAAATGAAAATGGATCATTCACCCTGCATTAGGAGCATTTGGATTTGGAGAAAATGATTCACTCAATAGGACTAGAGACTATAGACCATAGCCATTAAATATTGGATGGGATGGGGAAATTGTATAAAAGCTTAGCCTTTCTATCATCAAGGATTGGGATGTGCTTTCTACCTAAGTGTATTTTTAGGCCTCTTATCTTTTATGATGAGGTGGAAGATGGGGAAAAGGTTAGTGAGAAGGATGAAAATGGTGGACAAGGTGGAAAGTGGGTTGTGCAAGTTGGGCATGTATCAGAGGAAAACCTACCTCCAAGCATAGAGATAATTGTGTTAGACTAATACTAGTTGTGTAAGATGGATTTTGGTTCTAGTCTAGTTGTTTGGGTAGGTTATTAGTGCCCTGATATTTAGACTATGTAACCTTGCTGGGTATTATGTGAAGTCTTGATGTAATAGCTGAAAAATAATATAAATAAATTGATTATTTTGGTTTTTTCTTGGCTATTGTGGTGGATATATGGGTTTTTCATCTATACCAAGTAGTTATCATATCACTAAACATTTTGGTGAGTCTAAATCATGTCTTGGTTTCCCTGTGGGTTTGAACCCTCCCGCTATTTATCATTTTAATTTTACTCTAGAGATGTACCCTAATTATATCAGCTAAAATTTATATATAATATAAATATAAACTCAAATCCTACACACACACACATACATATCTACATGCATGCATGCATACATACATACATACATACATACATACATATATATATATATATATATATATATATATATATATATATATATGGATTTTGGTTCTAGTCTAGTTGTTTGGGTAGGTTATTAGTGCCCTGATATTTAGATTATGTAACCTTGCTGGGTATTATGTGAAGTCTTGATGTAATAGCTGAAAAATAATATAAATAAATTGATTATTTTGGTTTTTTCTTGGCTATTGTGGTGGAGATATGGTTTTTTTAATCCCTACCAAGTAGTTAGCACATCACTAAACATCTTGGTGGGTCTAAATCATGTCTTGGTTTCCCTGTGGGGTTGAACCCTCCCGCTATTTATCATTTTAATTTTTACTC